>CAJQZJ010000857.1:0-101341 GCA_907164525.1 Lophiomys imhausi | reverse complement strand
AGATTTTTTGATATCGAGACATGTCAGCTCCTGACAGCACCCCCTATATTACTCCAAGTAGAAGATGAGCATCGAAGAATCTCCAGTGGGAGATGATTGAATTGGTGGTAAGCCATTCTCTTGGCAAGAAAAACCACTTGCTTCAACTGTAGACAGACTTCTGTCCAAAAAGGACAAAACTTGGAAGCAGGTAAGTCGACAGCCTAGCTCTGCCAAGACAGGGTAGGTAAGTCCTTCATAATTCCTGCTCTACAACCAATGTCTGTCAGAGAAATGGGGCCAAATGGCTGAAGATTGATGCTGTAATGTATGGAGAGAAAATGGGAACTGTCCAGGCAGCCACTGGTATGTCATCTTTTAGTTTTGGAAGCTGCAGGCCCTGCACTTCCTATATAATCAGATATATTTATCCCTCTCAGGTCTCTGAGGTGGTTGAAGAATAGATAGCTAGAGTCTCATAGTTAAATTTTGAGTTGTTTAGGAATCAAGAGGGTGTTCTGGATCTAAGAAGATATTTTTAAAATTATGAGGCAAGTTAGTTTGAAAGCTGAGTTAGATATAGAACTTTAAACTCATGCAGATGGTTAGATAGTAGAATGTTAAAGTCAGGTGCCAAATACATATGGACTGGACATTGGGAATGTATGCTAAGCCATATAACTCTTATAATCGTGGCCTATTTATTTCTGTTGTTTTGTATTGTATTTATAGTTATAAGAAAAAGAACCATTATTTGGACTGAAAGGGAGAGCTGTTGGGGGGAAAAATAAATACCTTAAACTAAAAAAAAAAAAGAAGGGAAGAGGATGGTGGGGCTGAGGGGGAGGAGGCTGGAAGGGTGGGACTGGAGCGGGGAGTAGGGAGGGGATTGTGATTGAGATGTAACTTGAAGAAATAAAAAATAAATTATTAAAAAAAAAACAGGTTGAACGGCTGTATCCTTTATTTTATTTACAGTGTTTTAGCACTGTGTTACCTGCTTTTTTTTAAATTAATAAATTTATTTGTTTGTTGCTTCAGGTTACATCCTTATCATATTGTCCTCTTTTCCCGCTTCCCAGTCCCATCCTCCCATGCTCTACCCCCTGACCCTTCCGTCTTGTTCCTTTGGGGTGGAGTGTCCCTGCATAACAATCTCGCACCACAGATCAGGAGTCAAAGGAGGGCCAGGAGCCTCTTCATTCACCGGGGGCCTATGAGGCAGTACTGCCAGTGAAAGGTGTCTCCTTGCTACTGGGGGAATACTAAAAAAAGACCAACAAACACACAAACCCACAAAAACAAAGAATAACAACAAAAAAGAGAGGAAAAAGAAAAGGGAAAAGGAAAATGAAAAAGAAAAAAAGGAAAAGGAAAAAGAAAAAGAAAAAAAGAGTTTATGACCACGTTCCTTTTGGTGTATTGGTGTAGTACAGATATCCTGTACGATATAGCTAAAATCCTACTATAAGTGAATAGATGCCATGTGCATCCTTCTGAGTCTGGGTTAGCTCACTCAGGATGAGCTTCTCTAGATCCATCAATTTGGTTGCAAATTGCATGATTTCATTGTTTCTGATAGCTGAGTAATATTCCATTGTATAGATGTACCACAGTTTTCTAATCCATTCTTCACTTGAGGGACATCTGGGTTGTTTCCAATTTCTAGCTATTACAAATAAGGCTGCTATGAACATAGATGAGGAGACTTCCCTGTGTCTCCGTGAGGGGACCTTTGGGTGTATACCCAGAAGTGGTATGGCTGGGTCCTGAGGCAAGGTTATTCCTAGATTTCTAAGATATCGCCAGACAGACCTCCATAGTGGTTGCACAAGCCTGCACTCCCACCAGCAATGGAGTAGGGCTCCCCTTTCTCCACACCCTCACCAGCATGTGCTGTCATTTGAGCTCTTTATCTTAGCCATTCTGACAGGTGTTAGATGGAATCTCAGGGTCGTCTTGAGTTGCATTTCTCTGATGATTAAGGATGTTGAGCATTTCTTCAGGTGTCTCGCGGCCATTAGGGATTCCTCCTTTGTGAATTCCCCATTTAGCTCCGTCTCTCATTTTTTGATTGGATTATTTGGTTTCTTGGCATTTAGTTTCTTGAGTTCTTTGTAGATTTTAGATAATAGCCCTCTATCAGATGTGGGGTTGGTGAAGATTTTCTCCCAGTCTGTTGGTTGCCGTTTTGTTTGAGTGACAGTGTCTTTTGCCTTACAGAAGCTTTTCAGTTTCATGAGGTCCCATTTATTGATTGTTGATCTCAGGTCTTGAGCTGTTGGTGTTCTGTTCAGGAAGTTGTCACCTGTCCCAATGAGTTCGAGGGTTTCTCCTACTTTTTCTTCTAGTATATTTAGTGTGGCCAGCCTTATGTTAAGGTCTTTGATCCACTTGGAATTAAGTTTTGTACAAGGTGATAGGTATGGGTCTAATTTCATTCTTTTGCAAGTGGACATCCAGTTGGACCAGCACCATTTTTTGAAGATGCTGTCCTTCTTCCATTGTGCCGTTTTGGCTTCTTTGTCAAAGATTAGTTGGCTATAGGTGTGTGGGTCCATGTTTGGGTCTTCAATTCGATTCCATTGATCCACTGCTCTGTTTCTATACCAGTTCCATGCTGTTTTTATTACTATTGCTCTGTAGTACAGCTTGAAATCTGGAATGGTGATACCTCCAGATGCTTTTTTATTGTACAGGATTGATTTAGCTATTCTGGGCTTTTGTTGTTCCATATGAAGTTGAGAATAGCTTTTTCCAGGTCTATAAAGAATTGTGTTGGTATTTTGATAGGAATTGCATTGAATCTATATATTGCTTTTGGTAGGATAGCCATTTTTATTATGTTGATCTTACCTATCCATGAGCATGGGAGATCTTTCCATCTTCTAAAGGCCTCTTTCATTTCTTTCTTCAGGGGCTTGAATTTCTTGTTGTATAGATCCTTTACTTGCTTGGTTAGAGTTACCCCCAGGTATTTTATATTGTTTGTGGCTATTGTGAAGGGGGTTTTTTCCCTTGTTTCTTTCTCGGTATATTTGTTTATTGTATAAAGAAGGGCTTCTGATTTTTTTTAGTTAATTTTGTATCCAGCCACCTTGCTGAAGTTGTTTATCAGCTGTAAGAGTTCTTTGGTGGAGTTTTTGGGGTCGATTATGTATACTAACATATCATCGGCAAATAGGGATAATTTGACTTCTTCGTTTCCAATGTTTAACCCTTTGATCTCCTTTAGTTGTCTTATTGCTCTACAAGGACTTCAAGTACCATATTGAAGAGATATAGTGAAAGTGGACATCCTTGTCTTGTCCCTGAGTTTAGAGGAAATGCTTCAAGCTTCTCTCCATTTAATTTGATGTTGGCCACGGGCTTGCTGTATATTGCCTTTATTATTTCTAGGTATGGTCCTTGTATGCCCGTTCTCTCCAGAACTTTTAGCATGAAGGGGTGTTGGATTTTGTCAAATGCTTTTTCTGCATCTAGCGAGATTATCATGTGGTTTTTTTTCTTTCATCTTGTTTATATGGTGAATTACATTGATAGACTTTCGTATATTGAACCATCCCTGCATTCCTGGAATGAAGCCTACTTGATCATGATGTATGATATTTTTGATGTATTCTTGAATTTGGTTTGCTAGCATTTTATTAAGTATTTTTGCATCTATGTTCATGAGGGAGATTGGTCTGAAGTTCTCTTTCTTTGGTGGGTCTTTGTGTGGTTTAGGAATCAGAATGACAGTGGCCTCATAGAATGAGTTTGGCAGTGTTCTTTCTGTTTCTATGTGGTGGAAGAGTTTGAAGAGTAATGGTGTTAGTTCCTCTTTGAAGGTGCGGTAGAATTCCGTGCTAAAGCCATCTGGCCCTGGGCTTTTTTTGGTTGGGAGATTATTAATGACTGTTTCTATTTCCTTGGGTGTTATTGGGCTGTTTAAGCTGTTAATCTGATTTTGATTTAGTTTTGGTAGGTGGAATTTATCGAGGAAATTGACCATTTCGCTTAGGTTTTCAAATTTGGTGGAATATAGGTTTTTAAAGTAGAACCCGAATATTTTATGGATCTCCTCAATGTCTGTTGTTATTTCTTCCTTTTCATTTCTGATTTTGTTGATTTGGGTTCGTTCCCTTTGCCTTTTAGTTAATTTGGCTAGGGGTCTGTCTATTTTGTTGATTTTCTCGACGAACCAACTCTTGGTTTCATTGATTCTTTGTATAGTTCTTTTTGATTCTAAGTTGTTGATTTCTGCCCTAAGTTGGATGATTTCCTGCCTTCTGCTCTTCTTGGGAGTGTTTGCTTCTTTTTTTTTCCAATTCACCCAGCTTAGCTGTTAATTCACTAATATGAGCATCACAATTTTCTTTTTGAAAGCACTTAGTGCTATGAACTTTCCTCGTAGAACAGCTTTCATTGTATCCCACAGGTTTGGGTATGTTGTGTCTTCATTGTCATTGGATTTTAAGAAGTCTTTGATTTCCTTCTTTATTTCTTCCCTGACCCAGTGGTCATCCAGTAAGGAGCTGTTCAATTTCCATGTGTGTTTAGGCTTTCTGTTGATTCTTTTGCTGTTGAAGACCAGCTTTATTCTGTGGTGGTCTGATAAGATACAAGGTGTTATTTCAATTTTCTTGTATCTATTGAGACTATCCTTGTGTCCAACTATGTGGTAAATTTTGGAGAAGGTTCCATGGGGTGCTGAGAAAAAGGTGTATTCCTTTGTGTTTGGGTGAAACGTTCTGTAGATATCTGTTAGGTCCATTTGTTTCATGATCTCTGTTAGACTCAATATTTCTCTGTTTGACTTCTGTCTTGATTATCTGTCAATTGTTGTGAGTGGGGTGTTGAAGTCTCCCACTACCAATGTATTGTGATCAACGTGTGTTTTAAATTTTAGAAGTGTTTCTTTTACGAAAGTAGGTGCCTTTGTATTTGGGGCATAGATGTTCAGTATTGAGATTTCCTCTTGATGAATATTCCCTTTAATGAATATATAATGTCCTTCTTTGTCTTTTTTCATTAACTTCAATTGGAAGTCTGTTTTGTTTGATATTAGGATGGCTACTCCAGCTTGCTTCCTTGGTCCATTTGCTTGGAAAACCTCTTCCCAGCCCTTTACTCTGAGGTAGTGTCTATCTTTGTTAGTGAGATGTGTTTCTTGTATGCAGCAAAAGGACGGGTCTTGCTTGCGGATCCACTCTGTAAATCTGTGTCTTTTTATTAGGGAGTTTAGTCCATTGATGTTGATGGATATTAGCGACCTGGGGTTGTTTTTTCCCATTAGTTTGGTATAGGTGATGGTCCTGTACCTCTTTTGGTTTAGTTGCTGAGGGGTTTTCTATTCCCTTTGTTTTCTTGGGTGAAGTTTTCTTCTCTGGGTTGGAATTTTCCTTCTAGTATTTTCTGTAGGGCTGGGTTTGTGGGTAGATATTGTTTAAATTTGATTTTGTCATGGAATATCTTGTTTTCTCCATCTATGTTGATAGAGAGTTTTTCTGGGTATAGTAGTCTGTCTGGGAACCTATGATCTCTCAGGACTTGTAGGATATCTGTCCAGGCCCTTCTAGCTTTTAAAGTTTCTGAGGAGAAGTCAGGTGTAATTCTGATGGGTCTGCCATTGTATGTGACTTGACCTTTTTCTCTTACAGCTTTTAATGTTCTTTCTTTGTTCTGTACATTTGGTGTTTCAATTATTATGTGGCGAGAGGAGTTTCTTTTCTGATCTAATATGTTTGGTGTTCTGTAAGCCTCTTGGATTTTTATTGGCATCTCTTTTTTTCAGGTTTGGGAAGTTTTCTTCTATGATTTTGTTGAAGATATTTCCTGGACCTTGGAGTCGGGAGTCTTCTCTTTCCTCTATACCTATAATTCTTAGGTTCCGTCTTTTCATTGAGTCCTTGATTTCTTGGATGTTGTGGGTGAGAGATTTTTTAGCCTTCTCATTTTCTTTGGATGTTGTACTGATTTCTTCCATTGAATCTTCCATGCCTGAGATCCTGTCTTGCATCTCTTGCATCCTATTTTTGATACTCACTTCCGTAGTTCCTGTTCTCAACCCTTGATTCTCCACTTCCTCTTTTAACTCTGACTGTGTTTTCTTTATTGTTTCTATTTCTATTTTCATGTCTTGTATGGTCTTGTTCATTTTGTACATTTCCTTCTCCAGCTTGCTTGTTTTTGTCTGAAAATCTTTCATTGCTTTGTCCTTTTCCTGTTCTAGCTCTGTCACCTTGGCTTGGAGTTCTTTAATGGTGTTGTTCATTGTTTTGACTTGTAAAATTGTGGCTTCTTTGAATTCCTTCATTGATTTAAGTTCTTCTTGAAGGGACTCTATCACTTTCCATAATGCAGAATTGTCATCATTTTCATGTGTTTCTGTTGGTGTGAGGTCATCCGAATTGGATGAGCTAGGATAATTCTGCTTTGTTGGAGTCATATTTCCTTGATTTCTATTTTTTCTTGGAACTTTGGCCATATGGATGCGTTTAGCTGTCTGTTCTTGTCGTTTTATGTGCTTGGATCCACAGGGGATGCTTTGGTGCAGGGGACGAGTTGCTTGGCTCTCTGTCGTTGCTTACACGGGGAATCTCAGGGTCACTGTGGTTTTAATAGCCTGAAGCACTGTGAGTTGGTGCAGCCTATTCCCAAGTAGTGAGTAATGGTCCGGGATTGTTTCACTTCTCCCAATTCAGACTTCTCTATGTTGCACACTGAGTTATCAGCCTGTAATGGTTCTGATGGTATGTACCTGTTTGCCCAGGCACAGATTCTGTGGGCTTTGTTTGTCGTCACAGAGGCTGACAGGGCCCGGCACCACACCTAATATGTCTGGATTTTCCAGAATATAGCTATGGTCCCCTGACTTTTGGTTTCTCACTAGGCTTCTTGCCACAGGCCTGGTGCCTCAGCCCCACCCACCTGTGCCAGGTTCCCTCCCTGTCTGCTCAGCCACGGGTGCGCCACCCCGGCCCCTCCCGCCGCCTGTGCGGGTCTCCCTCCCCAGCTGCTCTGCCGTGGGTGCGTGGATCCTCGACACTTCACACCGCTTGTGCGGGCCTCTCTCCCTAGCTGCTAAGCTGCGGGTACGCGGATCCTCGGCCCCTCACGCCACCTGTGCAGGCCTCCCTCCCCAGCTGCTCGGCCGTGGGTGTGCGGGGATTCGGCCCCTCCCACCCCCTGTGCCGGCCTCCCTCCCCAACTGCTCTGCCGTGGGTGCGCAGAGCCCTGGCCCCTCCTGCCCGCCTGTGCCTGCTTCCCACCCTGAGTGCTCTGCCAGCCGGCTTCCTGCTCTCTCGGTTCCTCCGCGGCTCGAGCAACTGCGGACCACCTGCCGAGCACCCTGTTTCTTCCTTGCTAAGACTTCCACTATCCTGCAAAGTTTCCTAAGTAGCTATAAGGTCTTCCTGAGGTGTGGGGAGCCCAGTAGGCTAGTGAGCGATCGCCATCTGGCCTCTGACTCTGCCTGCTGTGATTTGGGGTCGATCTTACTAGGCGCCTCTCCAAATGGGAGTTACCGAATCCCAGATTTAGTGGCTTCTGTGTCTGAGAGAGATGGGGGGAGAGCCTTACCCTGGGACTTTTAACAGTCCCTTGGGAGCTGTGAGTGTTCCCGGAGGGTCTAGCCCCTCCCGTTTTTGCACAGTGTCCAATAACTCTGTGTTTTTTATGGCTCTTTTCTCCCACATTCAAAATGCGTCAGTGTAGTTCGCCGCCATCTTGGCCCCCCTACATTCATATTTCTTGTCCTCAAGAGGACTTTATTGTCTACACATCCACTCACACAAACACAGTCACAATTTTTTTTTATCATATTTCCCTGTATGACAAGCTAAAATGTTTTTTTTTCTTATGTTCTACTGGAACATGACTTCAAGGGAGGAAGAATTCCATCAACCTTGTTCAATAATTGGCAAACCTTTCAATTAAAGGACAAGTGACTGTTTAAGTTTGGCAGGTAACAGCATATTTGTCACACTACAAACTACTTTTATAGAACAAAGGCATCCCCAAACAAATGTGCAAACAAATGAGCACAGTGGTGTTCCAGGAAAATCCTGTTGAAAGTAAGCAGCATAATAGACTTGGGTAATTGACCATATTTTCTCAACTCTAGATACTTTACACCCAGAATAGCAGATAATTGTAATGGGTTAGAGTTAGAGTAGGATTCTTCAAGAGCAGGAAGATCAACCTGGCAATTGTGGGCACTTGACAGCATATGGACTAAAAACAGGGTTTACAGCTTACAATTGGTTTCAGCTGCTAATAGCTTTACAAGATGGGAGGAGTCCAAATTGGACTGAGGCCTGTGAAGGGCTCCTGGTAGAGGTGTGGCAAAAGTCATGGGAATTGAAAGTTCTCTCGAGAGAGTTTGAGAATCCACAGAACATTTCAAGAGACCACTACAGGACCCCCTATATAAACTTGGGGGCTTCACATAACTCTCTTTTGCCCCATGATGGAGAAGAGGAATGAACACACTGGAGATTAAGCAATGTAGGCCTTTTGCCCTGCAGCCACAAGAATATAACTCAAGCAAAGAAAAGAACTTTAAGCCCAAGAGACTTATAGTGGTCAATAGCAAAATCCAAACTGTGTAAGGTACACTAACAAATGAGCAAAGTGTGAAGCGAGCTTGGGTGGAGGAGAGTTGAGACTGGCAGTCACCAGGGAATTGCTATTATAGACTTTAAATCCTGACCCATGAATAACACAGAGGCTGATGGGACTGTGGAACTGATCGCACAAACCTGCAAAGTTAAGCCTGGAGGGAGCTGAACCAGGCTAAAGATAATTCTGCCATAATTTCTAGAGCTGTACTTTTAACCAAGATGCCCGAATGGATCTGCATTATAGAAATTTAATATCCTTTCAAAAAATAATATGGGGTTGGTTAAATTTTCTTAGATATTACGTATTAGGTTATAGGATATGGGTATTTTATAGATATTTGTTAAGTACTAATAAATATAAGTGTTTTAAATAAAGATATTCTGTTTCAGATAATTCCTAGATAACTTATAAAATATTATGAAACATTTGTAGAATCAATGATTGAAAGTCTGAGAACTACTGGTCAGGCCACCCAATCCACTCACTAAATACTTCCAAACACAAAAGTCCCAGTTAAGAACACAGTTTAGGTTTCAGCCTCCAGTTGAGACAGCAAGTGGTCCTTATATTCCTTCACTACAAATCTTCTACAGTCTATCCAGGATAGCAAGTGCATCTAACAAAAGTACAACTTTAATTGATAGACTTTCTGAACTTACAGCTTTGAAGATATTATTCTCTTTCACTGGGTTGGGCAAGTCTCCTTGTGCACTGTATAAATGTTGTCTTTGTGTTATTCAAACATCTGTATCATTTCTGTACTGGCAATGAGTTGAGTACAGGCCGAGTTTTGGTATTGTTATTTTTATAAAGCATCACCTATTTCCGTGTTTTTGTAACATTCTTCTCCATCACCTTCTGACTGGTTTGAGAAAGAGCTGAACGGCCTATAGCAAACCAGGAGAGGAGAGGCAGAACTCCCAGACAGAAATAGGAATGCTGGGAAAAAATCAGGCACAGAGAATTCGCCAGCCAGATGCAGAGGAAGAAACAGGTGCCAGGACTGAAGAGAGGAAACAAGCCACGTGGCAGAACATAGATTAGTATTAACAGGTTAATTTAAGTTACACAAGCTAGTGGGGGGAAAGCCTAAGCTAAGGCCAAGCTTAGTAAGAAGTCTCTGTATCATTAACTTGGGCAGCTGGCGATAATTGGCATCCAGTGTGGGTGGATTACACAGAATCCAAGCTTAGGCGCTAGATTCAGACATTAGGTCAAAAGTCCCAGGCAGAAGGGAGAACTGCTTTCCTATGAGCAGAGCAGTTGAGGTTGGGAGTGACTGAAGTCTGGCTGACAGCACCTTGCCCTCTGGCAGCCATGCCTTACTCTGGCGAGAGGTTAGGTTCCTTTAAGTAGCCAGCACACTGCTCTGAGAAGGACCACTGCTGGGCAAGAGGCAATTCACACTGCAGCCCATGGGATACATTTCCCTGGGGGCCAACAGTTACAGGACCAGAGTGGGTGGTGGTCAGAGGCTCCAGCCCAGCACAGCGTGGCAGGGCACATGAGCCCGGTGCTGACAATGGCTGCTCACTGGTAAGAGCCTGCACCCCTGGAGAGAGTGGCAGGCAGAGAAACTCAGTGTGGCAGAAGGCATGCCAGCAAAAGTACACAGAGAGAGAAATCAGGCAAAATAAAAAAAAAAACACCATGAAGTAAGCACATGGCATGAGCAGAAATCACACAGAAAACTCACTGCAGCTGCAGACACGTGGAAATGGTGGGAGAAGCTGAGAAGTAATCAGACTTGTTAAGATACCTAGGAAGTCCTTAAAGAGGGGGTTAAGTAATATTAAAAAGAATAATCCACATAAGAATGGGAAATACCATAACATAGGGCATTAGGACCCTATAGAGTGCTACCTTAGATGGTTTAAAAGTAGAAACAGAAAATGAAAACTAAATGATGTAACCGAGATTGGCTCAATGCTGATTACAATTACTATCATTCTGATATTTCATATTCTAGTCTTAAAAGCCATAGTGGATTTATGTGCCCTCTCAAAAAAAAAAAAAGCATTAGCGATACAGGGAAAGAAAAATATAAAAAGTGGATTGATAAGAGACAAGCCATAGAAGAAAAATTAGAAACACTTATGAATGAAATGAGAAAGATACTCAGAGAAGAGGAATTAAGACAAGAGCCTACTGTACCACCATATAATGAAACTGAAGAAATAGCAGCCTAAAGTTGTTAGAAAATCAGCCTTTAGCTTATCCAATTACTATATGACAAATACCAGCAGACAATAGGTACCCCAAGATTATGAAGAATTTGGATGGCATCCTGTAGAGATCCTAGATTAAAAAAATTAAAGAAACCATCATTTAATATGATATGAATTCACCATATATGAAGCAGATATTAAATTCTTGGGCAATTCAAAATAGAATAACCCCCAATACTGGAAATATATGAAAAAAGCAATATTAGAAGGTGGCCCTCAGTTACAATGATGATCATGGTGAAAGGAAGAAACTAAGAGAATAGGACAGAGAAATAAGGATAGAGGTATCAATATTTCCCAAGATCAGTGCTAGGTGAAGACCAATATGCTGAGATACAAATGAATATGATGATGCCATGTTGGTGCTTTGTCATATGGCAGCTTTAAGTGCTTGAGACAAGGTCAAAGAAACAGGAGAAAGGTCTGAATTGTATACTAAAATTATACAAGGTCCAAATGAAGCATTCACTGATTTGTTTACAAAGATTAACTTCAGCTGTAAATAGAAGATTCAGAAGCTAGGCAACTATTAATCGAATCTTTAGCTTTCTAAAATGATAATCTTGCGTGCCATGTCAGCACCAATAGATGATAGATTAGAAATAAAGTTGATATTGGATCTCACACTTATAATGCAACTATAGTAGGAGAAGTAATCTCTAAAGGTTTTAAGAAAAGTCAAACTGTCAAATGTGTTTACTGTGGCAAGCAAGATCATTTCAAAAGGAATTGTAGGCAGAGCCAAGCTAATTCTGAAAGAAGACCTGAGCCTTCCAGAATGTGCAGAGTATAAAGCAAAGGGCAGCATTGAACTAATGAGTGCAGATCTACAATGGACAAACAAGGTAACCCCCTGTTGGGTAATGCAAAAGGCACTTTTGTAGGCCCTGATATCAAATTCAAGTCTGCCATTTCTGGTCAACAGCAGAGAAACGTATTTGCAGAACAATTAAACAGCACCATTCTGGATATAGCCATTAATAATGCAGATATCAAAGTCAGGGAAGCTTCTAAAGATTAAACAGAAAACTCAGGAAAGACCTGAAAAAAAGTATTTTGGAAAGCTGCTATAGATGATCAGAGGCCAAATCTAAAAGTATTTATAAATTATATTTAAATTGAAGATTTGTTAGACAGAGAGCAGATGTAACAACAATTTTCCCCAAATCTTGGCTTCCAGATTGGCCTCTTCAGGAGGTAGATATTCAATTTCTAGAGGTTGGAACTTTATCTAGGTAAAACAAAATGTGATATGGATTAAGTTTATAGGGTCAGAAGGTCAAATAGGAAAATTAAAACCATATGTGGCTAATACAGCCAAGAATTTATGAGGATGTGATTTGTCACAGCAATGGAAGACACAGATTAACATTCCTTCAATCTCAGAAATAAGCCATAAAATAATGCTTATAATAAAAATATTGAAAAGTGTTCTCAAGAACAGTCACAGATTGTCATAGGGCACAAATGGAGATTTATTATTACAGTTTAATTATACAGTACAAACCGACTTACAATGTTTGATGCCTTTCTTACTCAAACAAAAACAGAGAATTGCCCCCAGCATGTGAGGAGGCTCTTGGCCCTCAGATGACTGCTGAACTGGGGCAGGGGACTGATATGTAGGGACACTCCACTCCAGAGGAATATGGAAGGGATAGGGGGTAGAGAGTCAGAGGGTGGGACTGGGAGGGGTGGAAAGAGGGCACTGTGATGGAGATGTAACCTGAAGAAATAAATAAACATAAAAAAACCAGATAATCATCTTTAGCTGATTTGTACACATTGCATATTCCATACCTGTGTTAATTCAGAAATGTATATTACCTTTAAAAAGTTTGTATGTTTTCAGAACAAAAGGACTAGACACCAATGAAGACAAAACAAGTTGCCCAGGTGATGCAGCCTCACAGACTACCCCAATAGCTGTTTCCTCAAAAATCTACATTGAGAACAATTTCAAAATAGATAGGTAAGATGATCCAGCCTCACAGACTGTTCCATCCAGGACTTCAGTGAAGCCCAGGATTTTCCTATCCCATAGAGACTGGAAAAAAATGTTATAGTTAGCTCTCCTAAAACTTGGCCAATATCCCAGTTTTCTTAGGGCCCACAAAAGATGCCATTATACCTCCCCTGCCACAGATATCAGGAAGGAATTATAAGAGAATGATGCCACCATTCCCAAGAGGTGGGGTGGATGATTTTTGGTCATTCAATGGGTAATAAATGTTTGTCATTGTTTAGGGGGGGTGGTTACAAGTTGCTATTGGCCATGGTCAAGGAGAAAACAAAGTAAAGGGGGTTATATTAAGGGATCTCTTTCTCTCTTTCTCTTTCTTCCCTCTATCCTTCTTTCTCTCCTATCTAGTGTTAGGGGGAAAAGGGTATGAAAAAAATAAGGAGAGATACAGGAATGATAGGATAAAAGGGTAGATTATTGAATCTACTTTTAGACTTGAAAGCAACAAGACTCTAATATTTTACATTAGTGTAAATTTTTGTATATTGATACAAATTTAAGGTTATTTTTGTTACAACATACTGTATGTATGTTTCAACTCTTGTTTGAGGTATTGTACCTATGCAACTTATTTAAACATGTAATGTAAATTTCTAGTCCTTGAAAGCTACTATTACAAACTGTATAGGAAAATTAAGAAATGCAAGTTAGTAGTCAGTTAATCAAACTTGAGATCTTGTTAGGTGCTAGTTTAGTTAATTACAGAAATATGCTTTATTTGAACACATTTACATGTGTTCAAAGTTAAGCAGATAGTAGAGAGCTGGAAACAAGCAATGTTTGCCTATTCAGATATACTTTAGATAGATTTTATTCAAACAATCTTTCAAACAAAAATTATCTGAACTTCAGAATATGGTATTTAAAATGTTTCATTAACAAAAAGCTTTTCATGACAGTGAGACATGTCTGATCCTGGCACTACTCCCATACTACTTCAAAGAAGATGATGGGCATCAAAGAACCTCCTCCATAAGGTATTTGTTTCAAATGTGGTAAAATGAACTATCAGACAAAAAACTGCCCTTGCCTCAACTGCTGACAACATGCTGTCTAAGCCATGGATGAGCAGGACATGAAGAAAGTTGATTGCCAGACTTTACCAAGACAAAGTAGACCAATCCTTCATAATTCCTACTTCACAGAAAAGTCTGTCAGATATTCTGGGCCTGTAGGTTGGAGATGGATGATCTAACACTGCAGAAGAATCTTGGGTGACTGTCTAAGCAGTAGCAGTCTCTATCATTTTTATAGTTTTGAAAGCAGCTTGCTCTTCACTTCCTGTTTACTTGGGTGATATTTATCCTTCTCAGGTCTATGATGGAGTTGAATACATAATGATAATCTCACATATAAGCTTAAGTTCTTTAGGAATCAAGAAAATGCTTTAAGATCTAAAGAGATTTTTAGGTTGATAAATGCAAGTTATGATAGAAAGCTATTTAGTTACACAACTCTGAACTCACCAAGATAGGATTTGATAGTAGAGTACTTTCTCCAAGGTTTCCAAATACAAGTAGTCTGGACACTGTGGATGTAATTCTTACCAATACCCTTATAATTGTTCTGATTGTGTAGTTTATTGATGTTAGAGAAGAGGCATCTACTTGACTAAAAGGGAGAGATGGTAAGATAATCTCCTTTTGCAGTGTGTAAAGGTTGTCTTTGTATTATTCAAATGTTGATTTCTGTACAGGCAGAGTTGAGTACAGGCCAGACTTTGGTATTGTTATTTTTATGAAGTATCACCTGCTTTGTTGTTTTGTGACATTTTTCTCATCACTTTCTTACTGTTTTAATAAAGATCTGAAGGACCTATAGCAAGGCAGGAGAAAATAGGCTGCACTTCCTGGCAGAGTTAGGAATGCTGGGAAAGAGTCAGGCATGGGATATTTGCCAGCCAGATGCAGAGGAAGAAAAGGTTCTGGGACTGAGGAGAGGTAATGAGCCACATGGCAGAGCATAGGTTAGTATTAACAGATTAATTTAAGTATATGAGTTAGTTGGAAAAAAGCCCAAGCTAAGGCCAAACTTTCATATTATTAAAAAGTCTGTATCATTACTTGGTGTCTGGCAGGTCAAGACAGTCCAGTGATCCACTGTTAGTGATAAAAGTTCAGCTCAAACTAGGTTAGACAAAACCCAGGCCACAGTATTTGTTAAAGTTTACATTCTGCTTGGTAAAGATGGAGATGCGCTTGAGATCCTGCATGTCTAAATATGACATGGATTTGTCATGCTTTTCAGGAAAACTATACTGAAAAAGTGAATCTGGGTCCTAGCCAAATCAGTTAGCACATTCTTCCTGTGCATTTCTCAGCTCTGCCTTGTTTCTCTAAATGCAAACATGTTTTCTCTAAATGGGATACTCCACCAACAGCTCTAGATGCACATCAGCTCAGTACCAGGATGACTCTACCAAAGAAAAAGGTCAGAAACTGTCTTTTTCTGTGGTTTGGAGGATGATCTATAATAGCTAAATGTATGGTTTTGAGTGAGTGAGTTTGTTAAGTATATACTAACATAAAGTTGATTAAATAGCAAGAAATGGATATAGATGATGATGATAGAAAAATAAGTGATTGATAGATACATGATAGATGATAGACAGACAGACACCATCAAACCAAGTTCTCAAAGCATCTAAGAGGTATTGATTAGAGAAGCATATTATGTCAGCTGGAGTTCCTGATAGAGTCCCAAGCAAAGCAGCTTTCCCTCAGGTGAGACTTCCAAGTAAAAGGACAAATAACAGCAAAAAGTTGACATAATAAAATTGGGTACTTAACAAACATCCAAAAAAGAAAGAAAGAAAAGAAGAAAGAAAGAACTACCCAACTAGGGAAGTTTTGCCAGTCTTCTGTAGTTCCTGATAGAGCTTTCTCTCTATGGATGAGTTTCCCATGGCTGAGCTTTTGGCTTCTTTCCTACTATAGGCATTTTTATATCATGGGATAAACAATAGGAACCTCTGTTTGAAATAGTTTGCCTTCTGGCTAATTTCCATGGCTTTTACTCTTGGGCTGTTTTGCTGTTCTCTTTCTTCTTTGTCACAGAGTTATGGAGACGAGCTAATCCCCTGACAAGAAGTCTTGGGGAAGATTTGACATAAAAATGTTTGGATCTGAAATGGGGCATGGGAAAGCCTACTTCTAGAGCTAGCATCTCAGTGACTTCAAATGACATATGACAATTCACAAGTATAAAATACATTACATGTGCCAACCAGCTATTCTATAAATAAAGATTAAACAGATTTGAACTATACCTACTTGTTGATGGTGGCTGCTTTCTAATACAGTTGAGTAATTGTAATAGAGCGCAATAGTCCCTAAAACTTAAACTGTTTACTTTCTGTCCCTTTACAGGAAAGTTTGCCAACTTGTATTCTGTAGGATAATGCTTGACATTGGTCAACCTTCATCAGAGAAACTTCTTCTTGCAGTAGATGGTAACTAACACAGAGGCCCACAGCAGGAAAATGTGCAGAGAGTGAGAGACTTTGGAGCACTCAGACCTAAATGGGATGTGTCCATCAAAGCCCTCCCCTCATGGCTCAAGACTCTATGTAGAAGAGGCTATGGTGGGTGACTTTGAGGAAACAGTCTTCCACACACAACAGGACAGACACAAATGACAGATCACAGAGACTAACAGCACACACAAGGTTAACACAGACTGAAACAAGACAAAAGTCCAGCAGTGAGAAAGGAAGTGAGCACAAAGTCCCACTCCTAACCAAGAAGCTATTTGCTATTGATGCCTTCTGGAAAAGGGAACATCAGTTTTCTCCAGTGGAATGTCACTAGTTATAGCAAGTCCACTCCAGGGCTGGCCTCAGGCCCAGGAGTAGTAATTGCTCAACACAAAGCAGACTCCGATTTTTGTGTGCATGTTTGAGCTCTTTGGTTTGACTTGATTTGGAATTTGTTTTATTATTGACTTTCTTTTTTGTTTGCTTTAATTTTTACTTTTTGTTCTTTGTTATGTTTCTTTGTTGCTAGAAAGAAAGAAAAAAAACATAAAATTCAGTGGGTAGAGAAGCTCTGGGAGGAGTTGGGAAAGGGGAAAATATGCTCAAAATATATACTATGAAAATCCAGTACTATTTCTAACATACTAGAAACTAGCATCACTTACACCATGCTTACTATTCTGTGATACACAGCACTTTGTCTTTTCTTCCTAACTACATTCTACCCATCCATCAAAAACCCTTATGTCTCACCTTTTCTATGACAGCTTCCTTCCCTGGTTTTCCTAGCTGAAGTGAACACTTCACCTGTCTTCCAGTTATCTACTTTGACCAAGTTTTCTAGATAGGATGTAAGTGATTTTGGAATATTGTTCAGTGGTAGAGGGCTTGCTTAGCATGTATGAGGCCCTGGATTCAAATCTCACTATCATAAAGAGAAAAGAAAAACATGTCAGCCATCCAGTTGATTTTGAGTTTCAGTTAAAAATATATGGTCTGTTAACATATGTATATCTCATAATATTTAGGACATCTGAAAAATTTTATGACATATCTGAAATTCAAATTTAATTTGATTTCCTGAGCATTTTCTTCTAAATCTTGTAACTCAGACACCAGCCTATTTTCTGATTATTGCTTAGACATTGTTCAACTATTAATATAGTCAACATAGATGATATATATATACTATTAATATGCATATTGTTCATAATAAATTAATGAACATAATCCTAATTCCCTGGCTATAGCAGTGGTTCTCAACTTTCCTAATGCTGTGACCCTTTAATACAATTCCCCATGTTGTGGTGACCCTCAACCATAAAATTATTTGTTGTTACTTCATAACTGTAGTTTTTCTGCTCTTAGGAATCATAATGTAAATATATGATTTGCAGGATGTCTAATAATTGACCGTACACAGGATGTCTGATATGCAACCAGCAAAGGGGTTGCAACCCATAAGTGATTCATTGAGAAAAGGACACAATACAATACACAATTCAGACCAATAAGACTACAAAGATATTTGCTGGTGATTTCTAGGAAAAAGCTTTTTGCTCTTCAGACCTTTCAGAAAAGATCAGTCATATGAGGATCACTCATATGGAAAATCCCTATAGCTAAAGAATTAACCTTTTGATGAAGGTAATAACAAACCAGAGAGCCACAGAATAAAAAGAAATGTGGTTCATAATGGCATCATTCAATTCCTGAAGCAAAGTAGAAGCTCATTATATCTCTGGACTCATGATACACAATACAGATTTCCCCCTCTGAGGCTGGAATTGAAGTGTTTGACCAAAAGACTCTTAAGCTTTCTTTCCACACTGAATTCTTCCAGTATTATCTGTGGAAGCATCCATCTAACAAGACTTACAGCATTTTGTACTAAGATATAAACATTTTCTATTGCCTAATGTTAGTTATCTCTCACAAGTTAAGGGAATAAATTTAATGTTATTTTACTTCTGTCATATTGCCTATAGTGAATATATATATATAAAAACTATTCATCAATAATAATTGTGAACTACCTGATATAGTGTATATTCTGGTACTGTCCTTTCTTTCCAAAGGCTTTGATTTCTTAATCTTGAAAAATTCCTTAGAATGTACCATGAGAATCCCATTCCTCCACCTTCCTATTCTGTAATATTTCTGCTAGAGTATATATATAATTTGAAATCTATTTCCTTCTAGCTTAAGCATACCTATGGGAGCAGTAGTGGGATTTATTCTGAACAATGAAGGTTAAAATTCAATATCCACCTTTCCATTTTGCTTGAGTGGAAGAATAAAAATTTGCTAAGAATCATATATATGTGTGACTTCATCTTCCCCATACTCACTTTCCAAGATCCAAGAATGAGAAACAGAAAGTGACATCCTGTAAATCTGCAGTTCCTACAAAATAGACTCAAAAGAGCCCAACATCCACATATAAGAACAGGAGCCAGGAAGCTTGGCTTGAATCATAGGGTAGGTCCAAGCTACATTCAGTGGTACACACTGACATTTAATCATCTTCTCTCTGAATGTAAAGTAAAGTATGTTTCTTATTTAACTCTAAGCTCAAAGGAAGAATTTTCTAGGCGATCACTCATAATACCTATGTCCTTATGAAAATATGTAGACATAGATTCAAAGTAACCATGTATTGTTTCATTCCTTTATATATGCTCCATTTCCTAAACTCTACCTTGCAAAGTAAATACAAATGAAAGAAAACTTTAGCTTCAAAGGAATTATTTTTAGTAATCAAAATTTCAAAGAGTTATTATTAATAGCAATGTTAATATCAACCACAAAAGCTTCTGGAGTCAATGTTTTTATTAGAATGAGTAATCCTGTGTGGGTCTATTGAATATTGTAGGTAGAATTTACTTATATTCAACAATATCAAAGTGACTACTGATTCATCTGTATTATTTATAGGCTCATAAATGAGAGTCTTATTTCCCAAACATTTCCATAAAATTATGAGTGAAGAATTCTCTGTCAATAAGACAGGTATTTTTTTTAAAAGCAATCTTAACATTTATATGAATTCATGAAGTATTTCTACATAAACAGAGGATGCCCTAAATATTCAATTAGGCTGGTAAAACTTGTCATTTAAGGTCAAAAAATGACATTTAAAAATACACACACTAAAGCTCTTGCCCCTAAAATCTCTACATTTATGTCCTACATATGAACTTAGCCTGTTACAGATAGTATTAAAGAATGCTTAAGGTTGCACTGACCACCTTCCTTTAAAAATAGCCCAGCCTCTTGTGGTCACACTCACAGTCACTTGGCTCTCTTCAACTTATGCTCAATCCATTTATTTCTGACACAATTACAAAGACGTGAATGTGATGTGCATCACCTTGGCTGATATGTCAAAAATAAATATGGATTGGAATTTTAACTCTTAAATAAATTAAATAAACAACTACAGAGATTCTTTTCTATATTAGTAAAAGTAAAGCTGCTTTCTAAAGAAATTATAAATCCAAGCATCCATTGCATGATAATTGATGGGCCCCTTGTGAATGCTGCCTGTGACAAACCTTATCATTCTCAATGCGATTTCACATTGAGAAAGTTCCTATCTTGTAGACTGTTTTCACCTGACAATGACTGTCTGGAATGACCATTATTGATGCCATTGACCCTTCATATCACATCACTCTTTTAATGCAACTTAATCTGTGCATAGATGAAAATTTTGCATAGTGATTACTAAATGTTATAATTGGTATTATATTGACTGAAGAATCACATTTTTATAGCTGAGAATGTATACAGCTCAGTGGTAGAGCATGTGCAAAGCTCCAGGTTCAACCGCTAGCACTGCAAATTTCAGTTGCATAAAAATTGATTTTCTTCCTGATTATAGTTCAGTGTTACTATTTCATGAAGAGAGTGGGAGCCCATTGACTTCATCATAACTCAAATTTGCTCCCCCACTTTCATACCCCCTTTCCAATGGAATAGAATTTTCCTTGCCACTTGGATGGAATTGCAGGCATAGATCATGAATCTTTGGGCCAGTCTCTGACAGAACATTGCTTCCTTTCATATCCATCATAAAACCATCTTGTTCTCATCATTAGAATGTTTGTGCCATGTGATGGACTAAACGGAGGTTGAAGACTTTCTCTCTTGGCTGGAAGCTTGAAGTGAACAAAGCAGGGGCGGGGGGCATCAGGAATCTTCTTGTTTCCTCCTGTTGTGGCTTTCTGCTTTCCCTAGAGTTATAAATAGCAGTGTCAGGCTATTTCAGGCAGAAGTGAAGGGGAAAAAAACTGCTTAGTTAGTGTGTTACTTTTCCTTTTTCTTTTCTTTTTTCTTTTTAGTTTTTTTCAAGACAGGGTTTCTCTGTGTAACCCTGTCTGTTCTCGACTCACCTTGTAAACCAGGCTGGCCTTGAACTCACAGAGATCCACCTGCCTTTACCTCTCAAGTGCTGGGATTAAAGGCATGTGCCACCATGCCCAGCGGTGTTACTTTTCTATTACTGTGGTAAAACACCATGACCAAGGCAACTTATAGAAGGAAGAATTTATTTGGGCTTACATTTCCAGAGGAATAAAAGTCCGTCACTATCAAGGCAGGGAAATGTGACATCAGCCAGGCTTGAGCAGCAAGCTGAGAGCTCACATCGTAAACCACAAGGAGGAAGGAGATACACCAAACTTGGACCACTGGGTGGCCTTTGAAACCTGAAAGCCTATCCCCAGTGAGAAACTTCTTCCAGCAAGGTCACACCTCCTAAGCCACTAACTGGGTACCAAGTATTCAAATGTCTGGACTATGGGAGGCATCTCATCTCATACCACCACACTCGGTTATACTTTGCTCTGATTTCACAAAGTGTTCAAGTACTCTGGCATATTCTTTGGAGACTGCTTTGCTGGGGCTCTTATATCTGGAGTTCTCTTAATGCCAGCTTTAATGCAACACTTTTTTGCTGGGTATCAAATAAAATTTCTATAACATACCATCTTATCCTCAACAAGATGCTTCTAACATCTTTCTCCTGGGGATGTTCTACTCCTGCCAGAAAGTTCTGTTGACACCACCAGCCTGATTCTTTCAGCCTTGTGGTTCCATTTGGTTGACAGGGCAGGCTTGAGCATGCTCTGTGCTAATAAACTCCTGGAGTCAGCATTTGTTCTTAAAACACATACCACTCACCTCCTGGACTGTGAAACTAGCTGGCTCCCATGCCTTCTCCTACAAGCTTGCAGGCATGTCTCTATAAGTCTCTATAAGAGGACCTCATCCTGTTTTCACTTCCCTTTTCCAAGATGCGTGAATCAAGTTGCTTCCAGAGAACAATACTAGGAATTAATTTTGTACAACTACAAAATTAATTCCTCTAAATATAGTCCCTCACAAACCCAAAATAGTTTATATTCTTCAAAAGAATTTGGATCTTAAGGTAGCAAAATCTTGTTCACCTCTGCATAGGCAGTGGCAGCTCACTTTGAACTGTGGGGTTATTCAGTCCTTATTTCTCTGTTTTAGTGTACTAGGACGAGATCCAGAACTAAAGAGAAATATCTCATTATTTGTAACATCCTGTTAGACAATGATCTGTGACTAAATCCTGAAAGAGACACAGAGAACCAAAAATAATCATGTATGATAGAATCATCTGACATAGACATAGTATAGGAAAGATCAAGAAAAAGGACAGATTATTGAATAAGCCCTTATACCCTTGTATATTGGTACAAAATTAATACTACATTAGGCTAAATTGGTATTGATCATTGTATATTAATGCAAAATTAAGATTGTATTGGACTACATCAGTATTGATCTTAGTATATTGATACAAAATTAAGAGTATATTTGGCCACATTGGTATTGATCTTTGTATATGGTTACAAAATTAAGGGTAACACTTCTTAAGGTATGCCTTTCAACATTACTTTAACAACAATTTTTTAAAATAAACTTGGAGTAGGGGTGCTCATTTTTTTGCATGATTTTTACATCCACTCATTGTTTTAATTCAATGAATAACGAGAGGAGCACCGATGATGATATCAAGTACCCCACTCTCAAAGAAATTTCAATATAGCCATAATACTGCAATGTTGTAAACAATTTCTGTATTCTGTACCTAAAGAGTCTGAGGGTCTGAGGGAAGTATGACAAATAAAGAAATGGGAAGGTTTTACTTCTAAAAGCAAATGACTTTAGAGAGTAGCTGAAAATATGTGTCTTGAGGCATGGATGAATTTGAATTTTTCTCAATCTTGAAAAAGGCCATTCTAAAAAAGAAGATAAAGACAATGGTGAAAAGGAGGAAGAGAAGAATGAAGAAGAAACCATGGAGAAGAATAGGAGGGTTGGGGAGAAGAAGGAAGGAAGAGGACAAAGGCATTATCAGGAAAGTGCTATGGGAAAGCAAATTCAGATAGATAATTCAGTAAGCTGAAATTAGTATGAGTTAAGGAATCAAATGTGAGAAATAAGACTGTCCAGAAGAGAGGTAACCTCATCAATAGTGTTTTAGTGCTCCAGAAACTTTGACTTTTCTGGGATCTAATCTTTTTATTTGAATGATGCTGGTTTTGATTTCATTATCTTCAGTTGCATTACATCTACATTCTAGTATTATTTTGGAATCATTTTTCACTCTTTATTTTACTACAAACAGAAAACTGCATATATAATTGCTTTGAGATCTATCTGGTCTAGGTAATTCATTAGTTAATGTTATTCATTGAAAAACAAATCTTTCTTGTCAACTGTACTAGCTTTCTTTCCAGTACTATGATGCACACCATGTCCAAAAGAAACTTGGGAAGGAAAGGGCTTTTTTTGTTGTTGTTTTGTCCTGAACTTGCTTTGTAGACCAGGCTGGCCTTGAACTCACAGAGCTCTTCCTGCCTCTGCTTCCCAAGTGCTGGGATTAAAGGCAAGACCCACCACATTCAGCTGAAAAGGGTTTATTTTATTTTACACCTTTAGGTAATAGTTCATCACTGAGGGAAGTTAGGGCAAAAGCTTCAAGCAGGAAGCTAGAGGAAGGAACTGAAGCAGAACCTATGGAGGGATGCTGCTTATTTACTTACATTCCTTATGTACCTTTCTTATACATCCCAGGTCCACCTGCCTATGAATGGCACCACCCATAGTAGGTTGCACCCCTGCATTAATTAGCAATTAAGAAAATGATCCATAGCTGGTCAGTGGTGGCACAGGCCTTTAGTCCCAGCAGTTGGGAATCAGAGGATCTCTGTGAATTTGAAGCCAGCCTGGTCTACAGAGAGAGTTCCAGGACAGTCAAGGCTACACAGAGAAAGCCTGTCTTGCAAAACAAACAAATGAGAAGAAAACAAAACAAGACAAAAACCTCAATACAAAATAAGAAAGAAAGAGAGATAGAAAGAAAACATTCCACAGACATTTCCACAGGTAATTCCTAAGTAGAAAATTCTTCATTTGAGGTTCCCTTTTTACAGATGACTCTAATTTTTATAAAAATTGATGAAAGCTAGCCAGCACAATTGGCTCCTTGTCAACTTGACACACAAATACATCATTACTAAACCATAACTTTACCTTCCTGTTTGTCCGCAAGATCTCATGTTTGCAACATGCTATAAAACACAGTATAACATTAAAAGTCTTATGGAATTTAAACTTTTGAACATTTTAAGAAGTAAATGTTTCTCTGATGGAATTTTTGGGGTTGCTTATGTATACTATCATATTGTCAGCAAATAGGGATAATTTGACTTCTTCGTTTCCAAATTGTATCCCCTTGATCTCCTTCAGCTGTCTTATTGCTCTAGCAAGAACTTCAAGTACTATATTGAAGAGATATGGCGAAAGTGGACATCCTTGTCTTGTCCCTGAGTTTAGAGGAAATGCTTCAAGTTTCTCTCCATTTAATTTGATGTTGGCTACTGGCTTGCTGTATATTGCCTTTATAATTTCTAGGAATGGTCCTTGTATGCCCATTCTCTCCAGAACTTTTAGCATGAAGGGGTTTTGGATTTTGTCAAATGCTTTTTCTGCATCTAGCGAGATTATCATGTGGTTTTTTTCTTTCATCTTGTTTATATGGTGAATTACATTGATGGATTTTCATATGTTGAACCATCCCTGCATTCCTGGGATGAAGCCTACTTGATCATGTTGTATGATATTTTTGATGTGCTCTTGGATTCGGTTTGTCAGTATTTTATTAAGTATTTTTGCATCTATGTTCATGAGGGAGATTGGTCTGAAGATCTCTTTCTTTGTTGGGTCTTTGTGTGGTTTAGTAATCAGGGTGACTGTGGCCTCATGGAATGAGTTTGGCAGTGTTCTTTCTGATTCTATTTTGTGAAAGAGTTTGAAGAGTATTGGTATTAGCTCTTCTATGAAGGTCTGGTAGAATTCTGTGCTGAAAGCATCTGGTACTGGGCTTTTTTTTGGTTGGGAGATTTTTTTTTTATAAATACTTTATTTTTTTTTCTTCAAGTTACATCTCAGTCACAAACCCCTCCCTATCCCGCCCTTCCACCCTCTTCCCCCCAAAAGTTTCCCCTTTCAGTGGTTGGGAGATTTTTGATGACTATTTCTATTTCCTTAGGGGTTATAGGGCTGTTTAATCTGTTTATCTGATCTTGATTTAGCTTCAGTAGGTGGAATCTATCAAGAAAATTGTCCATTTCACTTAAGTTTTCAAATTTGGTGGAGTATAGATTTTTAAAGTAGAACCTAAATATTCTCTGGATTTCCTCAATGTCTGTTGTTATTTCTCCCTCTTTATTTCTGATTTTGTTGATATGAGTGTTTTCCCTTGGCCTTTTAGTCAATTTGGCTAAGGGGTTGTCTATTTTGTTGGTTTTCTCTAAGAACCAACTCTTGGTTTCAATGATTCTTTGTATAGTTCTTTTTGTTTCTAAGTTGTTGATTTCTGCCCTAAGTTGGATGATTTCCTGCCTTCTGCTCCTCTTGGGAGTGTTTGCTTCTTTTTTTCCCAATTCATCCAGTTTAGCTGTTAATTCGCTAATATGAGCTGTCACAATTTTCTTTTTGAAGGCACTTAGTGCTATGAACTTTCCTTGTAGCACAGCATTCATTGTGTCCCATAGGTTTGGGTATGTTGTGCCTTCATTTTCGTTGGATTTTAAGAAGTCTTAAAACTAATGAAAACTAACCACTACATTAATCACTATCATACCATACTAACATCTTGAGATTGGGTTGAGAAGTTATATAATAAACGGAGAATCTAAATAAAGGGTCACTTGAAGAGCTTTCAGGAAGGCCAATTTGACTGCACAGATGAGAAAGCAGGAAGAAGAGACCAAAAGCTACTTGGAAAGCCGATTGCCTGGTTGAGAAGTAAGAAATATATAAACCAAGGATATAGGTTATGGGAGCAGAGAGACTATCAGAATTTAATGACACTATCTGTTTCTAAGTTTCAAATACAATTTATTCAAATTCTGTCCAATAAGAGGTATAGGACAGAAAATATGACTTTTTTCTTCTTTTTTTGGTTTTTCAAGACAGAGTTTCTCTGTGTAACAGCCCTGGCTGTCCTGGAACTCACTCTGTAGACCATGCTGGCCTTGAACTCACAGAGGTCTGTTTGCCTCTGCCTCCCAAGTGCTGGGATTAAAGCCATGAGCCACCACTCCTGGCCGATTTTTTTTTTTTAAATAAAAAAGAATGTTGTTAATTTTGTCTTGTGTAATTCTCCAGAAATCTTAGGTGATCTAAGGAAGGAGCCATCAGCTTGCCAAAATTATCCTAAGACTTAGGGTAAAGAGCTGTCTTTGCCTTCTTCAATATATAACTTCCATTTGTGATTTAACTTGTTATTGGCCTTTGCCACCAAGTGGATGAAAGAATCTTTTCTTCTATGGAACATGATCCTGTTTTACTCACATCTCAGGGCTCATAAGTTTTTTACTAACCAGCTGGAAAGGAGATGGAAAGATACCTTTTTGTTTTTTCTTTCCAAAACAGATCACCACCTGCCTTCCTAAAACCTGAAGGCAGGCATGCCCTTTTAAAGTGATGAATGATCCAAATGTGGTAGCACACACCTTTAATCCCAGCACTCAGGAGGTGGATGTAGAAGGACCAGGAGTTTGTGATCAGCCAGGTCAGTAGGACAAGCCCCTGTCTCAAACAAACAAACAAGCAAGCACACAGAAGAATTTAAAAAATAAAAAAGGAAAGGAAGAAATAAATATGAGAACGGAAGGGGAAGCAAGGAAAAGGCAATGAAGACTGAACGTGTTAAACTATAAAACTTAGTGGCGTATGTTTATAGGTAAAGGAGTGATGACTACATATGAGAGGTCTTTTTCAAGAGAGAGATGAAGTCAAGTGTGTATGACATGCAAGGGCAAAGCCTTGGTGTTTGGAATGGGCAGAGTGAATATCATTGTTGACCTTGGCAAACAACTCAGGAGGTGTGAAGGGACAGAGTGGAGTAAATTCCAGGAAGACACAAGAAAGTGGGATTAGATAGAGCAAGTATGGTCCTGCCTTTTGAGGAAAACAGAGTGGTTTGAGTATATAAAGGTTGTAACCAGTAGAGACAGAGAGCTGAAGATACCCATGCAAAGAAAAACTTGATGTTTTCAGGTCTCAGGGGAGCAGAAATATGCACTCTGTCCATATGTCAGCTGGAAATGTGATAATGATAAAAGAAGAGGTGGGTGGGGGAAGAAACAATGGGGAGCTGTAGAGATCTCTACCAAGCATTTTTGATATTTTTATTTTTTGAAGTAAGAAGTCACCCATTAATGGATTTTTTTCTCAACTACATATATCAACTACAGGTGTTGATAAAGCTATCAAAAAAAAGTGAAAAAAAAAAGTGAGGTTGGTCTTATGTGGGGACATATGTTCTAGGTCAAAACTACCTAGAGCATGGGCAGGATCATGCTGAAGTGATGAAACTTACGATAAATTCCCTTGATTGCACTCCATGTTCTTTACATGACAGGAGTAAAAATGTAGTACTTTGCTCAAACTCATCCTCTTACCAAAATGATTAGTCACTATCGCCAGCTCGAGAATACCCACGGCCAAGCACGAAGACAAAGCATAGGCACTCAGCCATCTGAAGGAAGTCTCAGTGTCAGAACTGAAACTCCTATTGAAGCATCACTCAGGAGCCACAACCTAGAATCTTCATCATTCAGTGGGTCAATCACCAAACTTTGTTCATCTTGCTTTCTGAATTATCCCCCAGGCACTCCGCTTGTCTGCATACCACTGGTAATCTTGGATATTCTACCCTTCTACCTCTATGTGGAAAAAATTGGTTATAACACTGCCCAATTAAAATGATCAGTGACTCCACAATTGCCTTAAGCAAAAGGCCTATGCAAAGGCAGTAAGCTGATTTTCAATATATTTCTAATAGGAATTCTCAATCTCTCCTCACCTCCTTGGTTTATTCATGTATTAGTTTCCCCTTAACCTTGATGGATGTGTATTGCGTCCATCAGTAGATTCCTCAAACTGTGGTTAGTGTCAAACTTACATAAACTATATTTTTCCTATGCATATATACCTATGACAAAGTCTAATTTATAAACTAGACACAGTAACAACAATAATATACTAGGTATAACAAAAATGGTTGTTCCTTTTTACTCTCCAATGATACTAAAATCTACACATCCTCAAATGTTTTATCTTTAGTTGGTGAGATATTTGTAACTAACCTATATACATTCTCTGTAATTTATGTCTAAATTACTTATATTGTACATAATGTAAATGTTATACTACATTCTTTAGTAAATCATGAGAAAGAAAAATGCATAAGTTTAATACAGATTATATATATATGTATATGTATGTATGTATATTTATATACCTATATATGGAGAGACAGATGAGAGGGAGGGAGGAAGAGAAAGTGTGTGTTACAGAGAGAGGGAGAGGGGGGGGTTATTTTCATGCAGTCAATCTAATTCAAACTCACTATGTAGTTGAGTCTGACTTTGAACACTTTGATCCTTCCGCTTCAGCCTCTGAAATGTTGATGGTACACCTCCATACCCAATTTTAAAACATTTTTTGATCTGTAGTGGTTGAACCTGAAGATGCAGAGTTGGAGAATATAGAGGACCAATAACACTATAATCAAATGCATGTGAATCGCTCTCTCTTGCTCTTTGTTCTCACCCTCCTTGTAATGGTCTGTCAGTATAGTGCCTTCATGATAAGATGAAATGAAGTGATTGATGTAGGTGTTGTGGTGTTAGGCTATCAGGTAATGATTATTTGAAGATAAACTCTGACAGACGGGATAGCCCAGAGGAGAACTTAGGTGCACTGGAGCTATGGGTGGGATGATGTTCAGGGTTGGTATTACATTCATAAATTAAAATTTATGAATCGTTCATTTCTGGGATCGTCCACTCAATATTTTCAGACTTTGCTGATCAGTGGTAACCGGAACTTTATAAAGAAACTCACAAGTAAATGAGGGGCTCTTGCTTTCCCATTGCTAAATTCTGTTTACTGACCCAGCATTTGTTCTTTATAGTGCTAGGTTTTGCTCTCCCAGCTGTTTCCCGTCTTTTACCTTTTCGTGACTAAGTCATGCTGGTCTGTCTTAGTCTAGTAATCCTCAAGGAAGCCCTGCTAACACCTTGACCCACACGGAGGGAGGTGCTCTCCTTGAGTACTAAATTAGCTTTAAAAAGCCATCACTCTTCTGACCTGTTTCGTACAGGGATCTTGTCTTTTTACTCATTCCTGGATCCCAACTTTTCCACACCATGTGAGTAGGGTTTTAGGTGCTCATGACCTGTTTTGTGAATAACCAAAAGGGTTATTAATCAACCCCAAATCCTGAGTTTTGTACCCCTGTCCTTATTTTTCAATGGAAATTAAAATGGACCACATAAGCCAAGGTGTGCGCACTGGCTTGATCATGTTATCTGGCTTTTGAGAAGCAATCAAACTCCGTGAGCCCAGGGTTAAAAGATTCGGAGTGGGTTTCCGGGGTAGGGACCACGCTGGGCGGAGCGCTCGCGAGGGAGGGAGGCGGGGACTCTAGGCTGTGGGCCCACCCACAAGCGGGCGACATAAGGAAGGGGCAGGGTTCGAGGGCGGGGCCTGCTCTAGGGCGGAGCGCTAGGGGGGAAAGGCGGGGTCTCTGCGCGGTGACCCCGCCCCGGGTCGGCTCCGGGCGAGGGGAGGGCGGGGCCCGCGCGTGCAGGTCGACTTCGGAGGACGCTCAGGTGGTTTGGTCGTGGGCCGCGCTGGTGGCCCGGGTCACCGCCGGCGCTTCGGCGGCCATCTTGCGCGCGCCTGGCTCCCGCGGCGGGAGGGGCGGCTTCCAGGCCGGAAACGGCTGTGTGGCGGCACGCCACCTCCTCAGGTCAGTGACTGCGGCCCGGAGCGTGTCTCGCCGCGAGGCCCGGGGTGGCTGGCAGCGGCGACCGCCTCCTCCGAGCCTCGCCGGCGGGTGGTGGCATTCCGGTCAGTGGGATGGTAGCGGCGCCGCGCGGCTGGCGGGCCTCGTGTGGAGCCTTCGGGCGTCCCGCGGCGGCCGCGTGGCGACCGTCCTCCGTGCGGCCGCGTCCCCCATTGCCGAGTGGCGGAGCCTGGTGTGTGGGAACGTGGGAGTCGCGATCAAATTCCTCGTTTCCCTGGAATAACAACATGATGCGTTCCAGTTGTACCCTGTTAGAGATTCTTGTGAAAGGGCCTGTCACCCCGTGAGCTCTGTTCTCTACCTGCGCGAATATTGCAAATTCCTTGAGAGGCATGAAGCCTCTCTGCAAGTGACTCTTGTCGGCTTTTTTGAATAACTATAGTTTAACGAAATTTTAAATGTGTGCGGTGCGTCTTGGATCGGTAGTACTGCTTGTTTCTTGAAACTGCTGTCGTACAGCGGTTTAACGCGGTAAGAAAGTAGGCAAACCCAAAAAGCATAAAATCGGTTTTTTTTGCGTTATTATAGTATATTGAACTTGTGTCCAGCAGCCACGGGGAGTTGAGATGCATGTAAGTGTGAAGTACAGACTAGATTCCAAGATTTAATACAAAAATATAAAACATTTCGCAAATTTTTACACTTGTTTGTATATATTTTAAAATATTTTGGACTTGACAAGTTAAGTTAAAAGATATTCTAAATTTCATTCGTTACTTTTGAAATCTGCCTGCTAGAGAATTATAGACAGTGACTCATATTTCTTTGAGATAGTGTTATGGATGTACTAGTGGAGAATTGGGTCTATCCATGGTTTTCATTTGCTGAGAACCATGGAAGGGAAATGAACCCTTACTTCAAGGTGAGGACTCAAATCATTGCCAACTCCTCCACAAATTTTGCAGTGTCTCCAGCATCCAAAAGCATTCACTTCCAGGACTGGTGGAAAGAATAGTAGGGACACCAACATCTGTATGAAGCAGAGAACTCATTGTCATTGATGTTAGAACTTTGTGAGGTGGAAATTATGTAGATTTTACCCAAGTTAGGGATTTGTAAGGGTCTAAACCAATAAGTGCCTGAAGAATTTCTGAGTCTTCATTGGTTTCTTTTTTTCCTTTTTTTCTCTTTCTTATTTTTTTTCTTTTTTTAGTTCTCCCTGGATTCATATTGTGTATGTTCATGAGCAAGAACTCATCTGTATTGTGTGTTAGATTTCTTAACAGGATGGTTACAGACACATTGCTTTTTCCAGGGCCATCTTTGTAATGTGCAGCCAGTCTATGCAGTAACATCAGCCTAGCATTTGGAATGGCTAGCAGCTTAAAGCTCACTTCTTGACATTTTCATTTTGTACTTTGCTTTGCAAATTACGTAGCTGATGCTTTCTCCAGTTCTGGTCTAAGATGAAAATTGACAGGCCTAGGACAAGAACCAAAATGTCTGTTCTTGTCTTCAGTCAGTCACAAGATGAGGAGGATGTATTAGTTCTTTTTTAAGTCAAAAGTTCTGTGATTTCATGGGTGCTATTGTCATAATTTTGCGAGTGGTAGCATTCTAATTTTACAAGTATAGCATTAGGAATGCTGATTGGTTCTTCAGTGAGCATCATGTAAATCAAAATGCTAAAATTACAGTGTCTTACTTTCATTTCTGTTGCTGCAATGAAATTCTCTGACAGAAGCACCTTTAGGGAGGAGAGTTTATCTTAGCCTACATTTCCAGGTTACAGTCCATCATTTTAGAGAAATCAAGGTTACAGGAACTTGAAGCAGCTGGGCACATTACTTCTGAGGTCAGGAGCTGGGATCAGTAAGTTAGTGTGTGTGCACTTACTTTCTCCACTCAGCTAGCTTTCTCCCCTCAGACAGTTCAGGATCCCCTTGCTGACTGGAATGGTACCACCCAGAATAGGTTGGCCTCCCTGCTTCCTTGAATATAATCAAGGCTAGTCCTCTATAGACGGGCACATGTTCACCTGATCTACACACACACTCAGTGAGCTTCTGGTGTGTTAAGTTGTCGATGAAAACCAGCCACCACATACAGTAACCTTATTGTTTTTGCTTTTGAGACAGGATTTCATGTGTCTGAGGTTGACTCTGAATTCTTGATCCACTTACCTCCACCTCCCAAATGCCAGGATCACAGGTGTACACCACCATACCTAGCTTACAGTAACACTTTTGAATTGGAATTTTCTACATGGAATCTAAAGTTTTTTGTTTTGTTTTAACCATGCATAATTTGTATCAAGAGTAAGATTATAGGGTGGAATCGTAGGTTAAAATGTGTTTATATAAGTATTGAGTTTTTGTTTTCTGTTTTTTTTCAGGGACATAGCAAGAATCTCAAGACCTGTTTAAGAAGCATCCTCTCTTTGTGAGAATCTAGGTATGGGCATTATCTTTTACTCTAGATGGTATCCAGCTTTTGTTTGCTGTCTTAGATGGTTCGTATTATTTGATTTGCCTCCCTTTTTTCAGTGTTCAAACCCTTTCTATTGTATGTGTCTGTTCATTAGAATTCATCTTTGTTAGAACAGGATTTTTTCTGCCCCTGTGGATCACTGTGTTCCCAGGGAGTTGAGAACAGTCCCTAGAACATACAAGGTGCTAAATAAACAACTCCAGATGTAATAGAATACAATGTATTAGAATAATTCCCTTTTAGGATGCCTTACTTTTGGGACTCCCATCTCTAGAACTGATTCTAACAGTGAGGGCTTTATTCTTGACTTGTAGCTTCCACTACAAAAAAAGAAATGTTGATTCTTCTGGGGTAGGAAAAGGTGGAAGCATGAGGAAATCTTAAAACCTTGAAATGACAGTTATGAGCAGTGTTCATGGCCCCCCTTGAACACATGCATTCACTAGGAAAATATCAACTATCTACTAAGTGCTAGTTCTATGCTGTGTACTGGAAGTATAGCGGAAATAAAAAATATTTAATCTTTTCTCTTGGAAGACCTAGTCTAGAAGAAGAGACTCAAATACATGCTTTAAAGAGAAAGAATACTATTCAATGAGAGTATATTTCCAGACAGGAGAACATAGAAGTTGAGACTATTTACTTAGTCAAAAGTGAGGGGACTGTCAGCCAGGGAGAACATCATTTCCAAAGATAGATGACTGGGAGAAGAGTGAATTCCAGGAACTGAAAAGAAAAGCAATGTAGTTAAAGCACAGCAAGTAGGGTATACCAGAGGTACTGGTAAAAGCTGAAGGTATTTGTAGATTTGTGAATTAATTATAAACTGATTACTTGTATTATACAATGATTATTCTGCTATGGAGAGATGATTCAGTATAGTGCTTGCTACACACTCATGAAGACATGAGTGTGGATCCTCAGAGTCTCTGTGGAAACCTGGGCATGGTGATGTGCACCTCTAATTTCAGCATTGGAGAAGCAAAGACAGGAGGATCCCTTGGGTTTGCTGGCCAACTAGTGCTGCAAAATCATTGAGTTCCAAATTCAGTAAGGAACCTTGCTTCAATAAAATGTATATATTAAATGTATAAATGGGTGGGTTAACTTTTGAAAAAAGGACAAAAATTTGGGAGGAGTGAGAAGGAAAAGTGAATATGTTCAAAATACATTGTGTATATGAACTCAAATAACTGATGAAACATTATTAATAAAAATAAAATGTGGCCTGCACATGTTTGCATTGTATATACACACCTGTACACATGAACACATAAACAATATGTGCTCACATATATGCACAACACAAAGGTTGTTCTGACTTTTAAAAGATCATAGTAAAAAAGATGAATTGTTGAGCTACTATCACAGACTAGAAATTATATGTAACTTGATTTCTCATAGTTAGTCTATAGAGCCTTGAGATTATCTTCAGTGTAGTACCCTGAGACAAGAAGGGAAAGAGGTAAATAATTGAGACAATCTGGGATTAAAGAAAGACAAACAGCAAATTGGAAAAGGAAATAAAAAAATTAAAAGTCATATTAAGGATATAATTGAAATGACTAATACTAGGCTTCAGAAGTGTTAAAGAAGAAAATAAAGCCAGAATAAGAATTTCTAAATATATTTTTTTAATCATCTAAGTTCTGTGAGAGTAGGAGAGATGGTTCAGCAGTTCAGAGCACTCTACTCCTGCAGAGGACATGAGTTCAGTTTCCACCACCACATCAGGTGGCTTAAAACAACCTGTACTTCTATCTCCAGGGGACCCAGCACTGTTTCCTGTCCTCTAAAGGCACTTTACTCATGTGAACAAACATTCAGACAGCCACATATCCACATAATTAAAAGTAAAATTTTTTTTGAAAGTTAAATAAATGTTTTATTGAGTCTATGAAATTCTATATTGAGATTTCATGTCTGGCCAGGCATGATGGCCAACGCCTTTAATCGCAGCACGTGGGAGCAGATGCAGGAATATCTCTGTGAGTTCAAGGCCAGGTTGGTTTACAGAGTGAGATTTCATGTCTAAAACTGATTTTAAAATCAGGAAGTAAAACAATTATGTATGAGTTGAATATTTATCAAAGTATATCTTTGTTGGGAATGTATGTTAGTCTCTATACCTTTGCTTGCAGTAGTTGTAGGTAGACTGTATATTCACCTTCTGAAACTGAATTTTGATTATACAAATATAATTGCAGTGAGATTTGAAATGTTTTGTTAATTTTGCATCTAACCTATTCTTGCCAGCTGCTTGGAAGCACTTAATATTTGCATTTAACCTTTATTGTTTTCAAACAAGATTTTTTTTAAGCTATTCCAGTTTTAGTCAAAAATTATGTAGGCTTATAAAGTTGAAAACTAAGAGTCTCTTAACTCATTTAACAAATGAGTCACTTAACTCATTTTTGCAAAGTAAGTGTTACATATGTACTGCTGATCATAAGAAGATGATTTTTAGATGAAACACAATCAAGCACATTTTAATAATATATTTATGTTAGTGTATATTAAAATAGTTAACACACTATACTCATGGGTGCTAAAACTACTTATGAAATTAAAGTTGAGGTTTTAAAAAAGAATCAGCTTGAAAAGACATTATAAGCTTATATTAACATTATAGGCAGTCCATGGATGAGTAAAATTTGGGAAGTACTAATCTAAATAACTATTATTGAGTAGATGAGAAAATCACTCTATAACTAGTTATAGCAAATCTAGAATATAAATCTTATATCTCCTTTGTATATTCATGTTTTTATTCTGCCTGACACTTACTGAAGAAAGTTGAAGATACCAATATTCTAGTATGATATTACACTTCAAATCTGTGTTGTTCATTATATTTTACAGATATGGTTAAATTAGTAAAATGTTGGTGAGTTAAACAGTGCTCAGTAACTCTCTGTGGTAAGGAATTCCTATGTTAGCACAGACACAGAACAACACTATTGAGGAGTGTTCCACTAAATGCTGCTCTAACCATTGCTGAGGATTGTGATTCATGCTACTTTTAAGTTTTCCCCCATCATGGTTATGGTACTTATTAATTTACTCATCCTAATGAAGTTCTTATAAAAGGTTAATTTGAAGGGCCTAGTAACTACAATTAAGGTAATTCACCATGGGAATTAAAGCTGGGATAGGGTTCTCAGATTCCTACTAGATCACTTTATTGGAGGAAATGGCTACTCTTCTCTCTCCATTTTTAAACAAATGAATATCTTGAATCTGTAGGTGGAGAGAAAATACAAATATAGTGAAAAAGAAGGTACTTGTGTAGAGAATTCAATGTAAGGATTGTGTTTTCTTGATATTTTAAACCTCTTATTTTTAAACGCTTTCAGTGAATGGATCTGACTGGACTTTTTGAGCCCATCTATAAACATGAGCGGTACCAAGCCTGATATTTTGTGGGCACCACACCAGGCTGATAGATTTGTTGTATGTGACTCAGAACTGAGCCTGTATCATGTGGAATCGGCTGTGAATTCAGAACTCAAAGCTGGATCATTACGTTTATCTGAAGACTCTGCAGCTACATTACTCTCAATAAATTCAGATACACCGTATATGAAATGTGTTGCGTGGTATCTCAATTATGATCCTGAATGTCTCCTAGCAGTTGGACAAGCAAATGGTCGAGTTGTACTTACAAGTCTTGGTCAAGATCATAACTCTAAGTTTAAAGATTTGATAGGAAAAGAATTTGTTCCAAAACATGCTCGACAATGCAATACCCTTGCATGGAATCCACTGGATAGTAACTGGCTTGCTGCTGGTCTAGACAAACACAGAGCTGACTTTTCAGTTCTAATATGGGATATCTGCAGCAAATATACTCCTGATATTGTTCCCATGGAAAAAGTGAGGCTTTCAGCAGGTGAAGCTGAAACAACATTATTAGTAACAAAACCACTGTACGAGTTAGGGCAAAATGATGCCTGTCTATCTCTTTGTTGGCTTCCACGAGACCAGAAACTTCTTCTTGCTGGCATGCATCGTAACCTAGCAATATTTGATCTTCGGAACACAAGCCAGAAAATGTTTGTAAATACAAAAGCTGTTCAAGGAGTGACAGTAGACCCATACTTCCATGATCGTGTTGCTTCCTTCTATGAAGGTCAGGTTGCAATATGGGATCTTAGAAAATTTGAGAAGCCAGTTTTGACTTTGACTGAGCAACCAAAGCCCTTGACAAAAGTAGCCTGGTGTCCAACTAGGACGGGCCTGCTTGCCACTTTAACAAGGGATAGTAATATTATTAGGCTGTATGACATGCAGCATACACCCACTCCCATTGGAGATGAAACTGAACCCACAATAATTGAAAGAAGTGTGCAGCCTTGTGATAATTACATTGCTGCCTTTGCATGGCACCCAACGAGTCAAAATCGTATGATAGTTGTGACTCCCAACAGAACGATGTCTGACTTTACTGTATTTGAAAGGATATCTCTTGCCTGGAGCCCGATTACATCTTTAATGTGGGCTTGTGGTCGTCATTTGTATGAATGTGCAGAAGAAGAAAGTGACAGTTCTTTAGAAAAAGATATAGCAACAAAAATGCGCCTTCGGGCCTTATCAAGGTATGGACTTGATACAGAACAGGTATGGAGAAACCACATTTTAGCTGGAAATGAAGACCCACAGCTCAAGTCACTCTGGTATACTCTGCACTATATCCTTTGTCTTGTTAACTTTTTGAGGCAAATTGGGTAAACATGCTAAATGTTTTATATGCAAATATAAGTTATATAATCTAAAATTCTGAGGTAAGATGGTTTGAAACTGTCCAAGTTTAGTTTATAAAATAGGGGCAAGGAGGGTGGTTAGTGAAGTGAAACTATCTTATTTGTATAGATTCTTCTTATGAATTGTCTTTCTAGTCAAATTAATTTTAACATTGAAATATTTTATTATGCATAATTACCAGTATTTCCTATGCATTTAAATACTTATGAAGCAGTATACAGAAGATATGGATCAAAAATCTCCAGGCAACAAAGGATCATTGGTTTATGCAGGAATTAAATCAATAGTAAAATCATCTTTGGGTAAGAAAATTCCATTTTATACTTTTGAATACATTTATAACTTCTGTACTCTTACTTGATCCTTATTTGATTAAAATTAGGATTATTTAAGGACTGTGTACACAAATATCCTTTATCCCTCTTGGCTTTCTGATTGGATATTTTAGTGAATTGTTAAGTGTATTGAGTGTATATGTGGTATGTTTTATGGAAGAAACTTTGATTCTTTGATGTATATATACCTTAACTCATTTATGATTCTGTGCTATTTATTTGAAGACCCACTTTAAGAGAGATACTATAAAACTTCATTTATAAGATGCTGATTGTTAGTTTGATTTTGTCACAGCATCTTGTTTTTTTAAGGACTAAATTAAAAGATTTCTAACTTAAGAAGATCCCTTTTATTTTGCTTCCCAAATACTTTCACAAGGATTATGTATGATATGAAGTATGGCCTAACTTAGAGAAGAAGTCCTAGATGAGTAAGTGAAGGAACCAGTTAATCAATAAATTAATGTAAGATTGAAATTGATAAACTATTTAAGAATAAAAGACCTCCTCCAAAACAAAACAAAAAAACCGACACCTTTAATCTAGCTGCTCTAAGCAATTGTTTTTTACTCTTTTCATTGGAATTGTGATAATGTCATATTATCTCTAGGATTCAACCTCTGCGTTCTATTAGTCTATTTGTACCCCATCCAGTTAAGGTGCTAGGAAAACAATTCACATTTAGTTAAAGCCATAGCAGAAATAAGTAGATTTTCTTAATAGGACTTGCTTCTTGTTACAAGTAACATAGAAAGCAATAGTATATTTTTTAGAGTAGCTTTAACATTTCAGTTAAGCTGCTGCATTTGTTATAGTGGGTTTTCTTTTTGAGTACTTAGAAATTATTTTGCTGTACAGTGCTGAAAGATGAATGAACAGCTTCAGATCTATTTCATATTTATAATAGTTCCCATTAGAACTATACCAGAAAGAGTAACCTTTATCATAAGAAAAAAAGAGCAAGTTTTTAATCATAAAAAAGATGAGAAACTGCCTTATTTATTAACAAAAGTAAAAAGTTAGGCATATTATATGATCACCATATATAAATCTGAATATACCATGATTTGTAAGTTGAAGTACTCACAGGTACTATGTTGATTAAATTCATAGTATTGGGCAATGGATGAGAGTCCAGAATATAGGAGGAATATAACCAGAGAGCAATATGTTAGAAATACTGATGTTTTATGGGATAGTTGAAACTGTTCAGAGTAAGAACAGAAAGGGGAAAATGAAGGTGGGATAGAAAAAATATGGGAACTATATATTCATGTAGACAAAGGAAAAAAGTCACTTCACACTTTAGATAAACAGTATGAAGTAAAATCATCAGTTATAAATAATTAAAAACATAGATTAAATGAGGGAGGACAAAGTGGTAACTAGTAGCAGAAGGGTTTTTCTTCCTTTGTTTTCGTTTTTAGTATAAGACTAAGCATTTTTTAAATGCTGTTTGTAAAAGCCATGTTCACAGCATTATAAATAATTCTTTTCTTTATTTTGTATATGTGTGAATGTGAGCATGCACATACTGTTGCACACATGTGTAGGTCAAGACAGCTTTTCTGTTCTAGCTATCTACTTTGTTAAGGAAGGTCTGTTTATGAACTTTATACTCCAGTCTACCAGCCCATAAGTTTCCTCTCTTCACCTCCCATAGGAGTCCTGGGATTACAGATGCACTCCATCTGCTTTTTCATGTGAATTCCAGGGTCATCAGGCTTGTACCATTTCTCCATCCCAATCCCTGTCTTTTTAATATGACAAAAGGTTGTGTATTAAAACCAGCTTTTCATCCGATACAATGAAATTTTGTTTATACTTGAAAAAGTATAATTGATCTAGAAAACTTATGTTCAAATTGACTTAAAGGAGTAAAATAGCTAAGAATTTGTATTTTTGTTTTCTTCCCACCAAAGTATTCTTATAAAGTATATTATTTTATCACATTTATAAATATTTTTGCACATAATGTGTATGTGACATATACAAACATCTGATTGTTGATTTGAGATTTTTAAGCTTGTATTTTAATGTTTGAGTATATTTGTTCCCCTTGCAAACATTAATAAACTATTGATTTTATTAATATGGGTAATATAGTAATTAACTGTAGTGTAATGATATATTTGAAATTCATGATACCACTTTTTTTTTTTGTAGACCCTAATTACCAATGCTAGTTCCCAAACTAAGAAAGAATCTCTGAGCTTCCATAGTTCAATTCACTATATTAAAAATGGTCTATTTTAAAAGTAAGTAATTTGGGGCTGGAATTGGGAGAATACCTGCCTAGCACAAAGGAAGCCCCAGCTTTAATTTGCAGTACTGCATAAAAGTGAGTGTATTGGTGAATCATGTAGTCCAAACTGGCCCTGATGTAACTAAGGATAACCTTAAACTTCTGAGCCTTCTGCCTCCATCTCCCAAGACCCTGGACTACATGAGAGCCTGTCTCAGGGGGCAGAAAATGATTTTGGTTTGAAAGTGTCTCAGCAATAGATTGGTACTTAGCATACATGAGTCATGAGTTCACTCCCCATATCCAGCCTCTCCACCCCTATATCCCATAAAGAAAAACACTCTTGACTGGTGATACAGCTTAGTGATGACTTGGTATAAGAACCTGCTTAGCATATTCAAGGCCAGGGTTTAATCCACAGTATCACAAAATAATAATTTCAAATGTAATTATTTAATTTTAAACGACTCACATCTCTTTCATGAAGCAGGAAGGTATAGTTTAAAATAAAAGTGTGGATAATATTTTAGACTTATCACAAATCAACATCAAGGTGATAATCACACAGGTTATTTAAAAGTATGAATTTTACATATTGTAGAGAGCTTAGACCTATTTTTACTCTAAGGGAAATATTTAGACTAAGTCAGTTTTACTTATATACATGGATGTATATATGTACAGTTTAACTTAAAAATGACAACTAAGTTTTAATATTTTTTTCTATTTTTTGTATGTTTGTTTTGACACAGGATCTCTCTGTGTAATTCTGGCTGTCCTGGAACTCACTGTGTATATTACCAGGCTGGTCTGGATCTCATAAACGTCCATTTGCCTCTGCCTCCCTAGTGCTGGGATTAAAGACATGCACTGCCATACCCGGCTGTTTGTCTCTCTTTAATGTTTATTCTTTTGATACCTTGACACAGTAATTATAGCTAGTCAGCTTTGGATGCTTTGCTACTTTTCAATAGCATAGATTGTCTTATTGTCTCTATGAAGCCTGGGCACTATTCAGTGTCACAAAGCTAAAATGAAGGTTGTGGATAAACGTTCAGTATTTCCGTCTAGAGATCAGAATATTTGTTCTTCCAAATTCATGTAGTCATTGGTCAAGTTCAGCAACCACAGAAGATACATGTAGGAGATAAAGGAAAGTTCCTAGGAGTGGGAAGGAATTGGATTTAGATGAGATTTGGCTTTAGATGCACATATCCTTTAATAATGGAGGTCAGGGGAATTTTTAGGGTTTAGTGACTAGAGAGGCTGAGAGGCTGCAGTTCCTTGTAGTTGTAGAACTATATTATGCCTTTCTGGTTGGGTATAGCAGGCCCTACCCATGGCTCCTAAAAGTTTATAGTTCTTTGCTAGGCTATCTTCTCACACACTAACTACCTTACCAGTATGCAGCTCTGCTTCTCTTACTTGCTGACTCTCTTTAAGGGTTGGCCTGTTTAACATAGGCCTAGACCACTCACAGTCAGTTGAGTAAGGAAGGACCTTAGCTACATCTGTAAAATTATTTCATCTCTGCTGTGATGTTGTTCAGAAGCAAACCACAGATTCAGCTTAAATTCCAGAAGAGGGGATTATGCAAGGGTATGATTCCCAACCTGTAGAAACCTTGGGGTTCTACTTCATTCTGCCTACAATCAGTAGATTGAATTCTAAAAGCTCATCTATTTGATACTGATCTAGTTATTTATAAAAGTATCATTGAATTTTATATAAGAATATACATATATAATTGTTGTAAGTTATAAATTACTAAATAAAAAAAGTTTGTAATATGGACACTCATGCTTCCTACTCAATAATTTAATTTTTTTCTGAAAATAATGTATTTTTGACAATTTGATCATAAAGCTTTCTAGAAAATTTATTAATTTGTTATAGTTGATAGAATACTTAAACTTCATGTTTGTATGTTTTGTCTTTATTTACCATTATTATCCTAAATGAAATTACTTTGCCATTATAACCAACTACTGTGATTTCAGTGTAAATAATGCTATGAAAATAGTAAGTTTTTTACATTAGAAAAAAGATAATATATAGTTTTCTAATTTAATAGAGTGTGAGATAGTCAGATTTTTGCCATTGTATTTTCTCTTTATTGTTTCCCTTGAAGACCTTTGATGACTGTAATCTCATTTTTCATACATATGGATAGTTATGCATCATATAACAGGCAGACAGAGGTGGTCCAGCCCTCCCTTGTTAAGGAATGTGATATACATAACATAGGAGGTAAAAGGAAGAGAGCTCAAAGGCCTTGGATCTCCAAGGCAGAGGACATTCCTTTCAAATAAAACAATTCTACTACCTATTTACTGGACCTTGTGTTCTAAGTGAGAGAGATGTGAGAGCTTATGTTAGATGTTGCCTGTAGGACATAAAGGAAACAAGTAACTTAGAACAGAGGGATCTGTCTTAGGCTAGAGGATTGAAGCAGAGACTCAGCTCAATGGGCCTGAACATTCATTCTTACAGCAATAGCTTTTTAGTTACTAGGTTATGCTGCAAAACATTTTATTTGTGGCATACTGCTTATTTATGCTATTGTAAGATTATGGCTGAGAAACTGAATATTCTAAATGTTGAAATATTTCTTTGTAAAACTGAAGTGTTTCCTAATATATTTCAAAATAACACTAAGCAAAACAATATAAAAATGTTTTCTGTTTTTAGGAATGGTGGAAAGCAGCAGACATAATTGGAGTGGCCTGGATAAACAAACTGATATTCAGAACTTAAACGAAGAGAGGATTTTAGCATTACAGCTTTGTGGGTGGATAAAGAAGGGAACGGATGTGGATGTAGGGCCTTTTTTGAACTCCCTTGTGCAAGAAGGAGAATGGGAAAGAGCTGCTGCTGTGGCTTTGTTCAACATGGACATTCGGCGATCAATCCAAATCCTGAATGAAGGGGCATCTTCAGAAAAAGGTATTCAGTTATATTCTGAGAATTGATAGTTTACAGAGTCCTCTAAAGAAAGGTTGTGGGTAATTTTCAGTTATCTAATCAACATCCTTTTTTATTGAAAGGGAAAATATATAGTACTGAGCAGTAAATACTAACCAATCATATATATATATATATATATACATACATATAAATATATATATGTATATATATATATATACATACATATAAATATATATATGTATATATACATATATATGCATATGCCTTGGGATAGGTCAGTAAAACAAGTATCTTAAATGACATTTTAATATTTTAATATAAAGTTTACTAGCATGTATTTCCTTATTTTTCCTTTTAAAGATAGATTTTATATATATATGTGTGTGTATATGTATATGTGTATATATATATATATATATATATATATATGGAATGTATATTGGAACTGCTATAGTTTGGAAGCACTCTTTACTAAAGCAGTTGAATATATTTTAGTGTATACTTTCTCTTTTGGTAGGAAACTAAGTGATATTTTTGTTTAGGCCAGTATAGATTGTTATGAAAACAATCCATAAAAATCCAGATCCAGAAAAATATTTCTTCTTGAGTCCAATTAAAGTATATGTTCTATGTAGCATAAAGAGAAAAAAGGGAAGGAAGGATGGAAGAAAGAGGAAAGTAATAAAACTTCTTACTTTGAGAATTTGCCAGAAGATCCTTAGGGAAACAAATCAGTAAAAAAAAAACAAGAACTTAAAAAAAAAAATCAGGTATAGTTCACTTTGAAAATTCCCAAGATGTATTTAAATATTTATCTTTAATACATGTAGAAAATTATTTCTGAGTATTTATAATATAGAATACTTGCTCTATGCCACTTTTGACCTATTGTTGTTGTTATAACATTAAAAAATAAAAACGAACAAACAAAACATGAAATTGACTGTAATGTATTTAGTTTCATTCTAAAAGTTAAAAAAGTTAACTTTTCCTGTGCTTCAGGGAAAGCCTTCAGCACTTGACAGTGTGAGAGGTGTATAGTGCCATTAAAAAAAGAAGAACATATAGGAGACCCTGGGTTCAATGTGTAGCAGCACCCTTCCCCCCCAAAAGAGGACTCTATTTCCAATTTAATTTTACTACAACCATACAGCGTACTTTCTTATCATATGTACCCAGAAAATTTGGTATTTTTATGTTTTTATTTTATAAGACTTAAAACTTAATAGAGGAAGTAAGCACTAAGTACCTTCAAAAATTTTTTGTAAAAGTGTATAACGAAGCTGAGAAGAACAGAAATTGGGAGGTATTGTTTTAATTGGAAAAGAAAAAATGGTTCGAATCTAGAGCTGTAAGAAAGGTAGAAAATGTTTCAGAGAGCGTAGCGTTGACATTTGGAGTAAAATTTAGAAGACCAAGGAGAACTGAAAAACAGGTTGACAGCTTCGTAGCAGTACTGTACACCACAGAGCAAGTGTTCATAAAAGTAATTGGTAGGGCTGGAGAGATAGCTCAGCGGTTAAGAGCACTGGCTGCTCTTCCAGAGGTCATGCCTTCATGAGTTCAATTCCCAGCAACCACATGGTGGCTCACAACCATCCATAATGAAATCTGGTGCCCTCTTCTGGCCTGCAGATATACCTGCAGACAGAACACTGTAAACATAATAAATAAATCTTTAAAAAAAAAGTAATTGGTAATGACTGTTTTGTGCAAAAGTACAGTTTTTTAATAATTCTGATAGCTTTTGATCTAAAAAATTTCTAAGTATGTTATAATAACAATACCAAAATACTATTTTTCCCAGTTGATACTTTGTTATTTTTTTTCTTTTTTTAAAAATGCTTATTCACTACTTCAAGTCACATCTCCATCACAGTGGCCCCCCCGTCCACCCCTCCCAGTCCCACCCTCCTAATCAGGATATGTATTATTATAAGAAGTAGAAAAGTAAGAACTCTTTGAAAATTATGGTTATGTGGTAAAGTAGCTTTACTGTCAGTGTTCTGAAATAGTGTAGGTGACCTTACTGGTAAGGGTGGCAGTGATTTTGGTGAAATGGTCTCCCTTATCTCCATTAAGATACTACATAATTATGTAACATATGAGAAACTGCTGGACAAAGAAGTTAAAAGTTAAATGTTATACTTGCTGCTGTGGAAGTAGCTCAGTGGTAGAGCATGCCATTGGGATTCTGGGTTCAGTCTCCAGTACTGGGAGGAGGGGGGAGCATTTATACTGCACAGGATTTACAAGTATGTAAATATAATGTATGAGTTGTTTTTTTAAGAGTAGATTTTCCCATTGTATTTTACCAAATTTAACAGTCTTAATTTTTTTGTTATTCAATGGGCTTCTTTTTCTTGGGATTAAAAATTCATCCTCTGATCACTGTATTGAAGATTTAAGAACTGTGGGGAAAGAGGTTATTAAGGTTCTGATAACTTTGATTAGCTGTATATTTTTAACCTACAGGAGATCTGAATCTCAATGTGGTAGCAATGGCTTTATCAGGCTATACGGATGAGAAGAACTCCCTGTGGAGAGAGATGTGCAGCACACTACGCTTGCAGCTCAACAACCCCTATCTGTGTGTCATGTTTGCGTTTCTGACAAGTGAGGCAGGAGCTTATGATGGGGTTTTGGTGAGTTATTTTGTTTCCCCAGATCCTTTGAATTAACAAGGTTGCTTTTTGTAGTTTTGTTAATACAGTATATAGCTGCAGAACCAAGACTCTTTCATCTTTTACTGTAGAAATGTACAACTATAAACATATACATCCATTTGCTGTTTAAATATTATGCGCATGAGTGCATGCATGGGTAGACAACAAATGATCAGTCAGTGAGTGTGTCCAGGGTGTCCATGTATCTTAAGTAAATGTTGCTCATTTTCAGACAAGTCCTATTTGGAAAACAAATCATCTATCACTACATTTTATTTATTTCAGTTTTTTTTCTTGATTTAGTCACTTGTGTACCACATCATATCTTTCTTGTAACAAACTGAGGAACGAGTGAAGTGAGGTTTCCTTACTCATTTCAGTTACTGAATGACAAGCTTCACATTAAAATCACTTTGCTTTGTACTGTCTTCTTTTCAATAATGAAGAGAACTTTATCAAGATTTATTTCTCTATTTGCTGTTAGAACATTTCTTATATAATATGTGTTGGTTCAGTAATTGTCATTTTGTAAGATTTAGAAAAGCATTCTTATTGAGGTATCATACTGAAATTTTAAATGAATATTAGTGTCTGTTTTGACAGAGTCCAGTTTATTTTGTCCATTCGTTTTAATAAATTTCTAGTGAACCTTTCTGACCTTCAAATTAATATCTAGGAATATTTATTTTTAACTGTTACTATTACATTTGTTAAACAGAAGATTTTAAGTTTTGTCTGTGAACTAACAGGATATTTTCAGCAAGTGCTGGAGAATAATAGAAACTATAAAAAGAAATGAACCTCGGGGGCTGGAGAGATGGCTCAGCGGTTAAGAGCACTGGCTGCTCTTCCAGAGGTCATGAGTTCAATTCCCAGCAACCACATGGTGGCTCACAACCATCCATAATGAAATCTGGTGCCCTCTTCTGGCCTGCAGATATACCTGCAGACAGAACACTGTATACATAATAAATAAATCTTTAAAAAAAAAAAAGAAATGAACCTATGGCTCATGTTTAAATATTACATTTCTGTATTTTAATTAATGGTCTATAATAAGATCCCTTCTTCTCTTATACCCATAAGAAGGTCTGAGAAAGAAGTTCATATATCCAAGCTATTTCAAGAATGCATTTGATTTAATGTCTATGTAATATTATTTTATTTTTTATATTGTTGCCATAAGTACTGAATTTAGAAGCCAGAAAAAGCTCCAATCTTTCCTCTGCCACAGTTTAACCTCAGCAATTGAGTTAGCTTTTAGGGCTCTAGCTTTCTCAGATATGAAATGGATCCAATTTTGTTATAAACCCATTTTTTATAGCACATGTGACTGAATGTAAGAGCTTATTCCCTTTTTAAGATAGACTCATTTTATAATTGAGGAAATACAATAAAATGAGTATCATCTGAAAGATTGTTAGGTTTTAAAAACGAAAACTTCTTCAAAGAATTATTTTGATAGAAATCGGCTCTTTTAGCTACCTATAAATTATGTTTTCTTATTGCAAAATTAGTTGGACCTTTGTAAACTTATAGTAACATTTTCAAAGTAATTTTTAAAGTAGTATTGATGATAAAATGTTGCCTTTGAATATTCTGCTCTAAACCACCTATGTAGGTATTAGACAAAACTATTTACAAATTTTAGGCTTTGTATTTAAGAGTTGTAGGTAGGTTTATTTTTTATTTTGTATGTATGGATGTTTTGCCTGGATGTATATCTTTGTACCAAATGTGTGCAGTGTCTGAGGAGGCCAGCCAGATGTGAACATTGAGTCCTCCTAGAACTGAAGTTATAGGTGTTGGGGAATCGAACTTGGATCTTCTGGAAGAGTAGCCGGTGTTCTTAACCATTGAGCCATCTTTTCAGCCCTAAGTTATTAGTATGTTGAAATAGCTATTAATATTTATAATTGATATTTACAGTTATTAGGGCAAGGGAGTTATCCCTTAGGCCAGGGAGTTATCCCTTAGCCCACTCCTGAATAATCACACACAGAAACCTGATGGATTTTAATAAGCTTTAGCCTGGATTGTGCAATCTTAGGCTGTCTAGGCTAGTTTTTAATTCTGCTCCCCAAATAAAACCCCAGTATATACATACATCCCGTTGGGTTGTTATTCTCCATGCTATTCCGATGTTCCAGGCCATGTGGAATAATGTTCTCTCTAACCCACGGTGTGTCTTCTTCCTCTTTCCTCCTGGCTTCTCTCCCTCTTCTTCCTCCTGTGATCCTCTCTGCTCCAAAAGCTTGCCAACCTTTTCCCTGCCTGGCTCTCTTCTACCTAATCCAGGCTGCAACATGTATTCAACCCATCGACTTTAAATTAGATAGACCAAGGTTTAGACAACAAAGACAGGTATACATGACCAGATCTAGGGGCCAGTAATTAACAATAGATTAAGCAGCTTTCAGATCACCCTAACAGTATTCTTAATAAAATCTGTACTGGTATATCCAGTTCATTGAGTAACTATTTTTGTTGATTAATTTTATATAGCTGTTTCTTCAAAATTAATTGATTTGAAAGAAAGATTAGATGACATCTAGTTATAGTTTATATTGGTGTTATAGAGTGAAGTAATGTTTTACATTTATATAACTGAATTGGTAGGTCTGTGTTTGAAAGATAAATCTTTATTGTCAAGACCAACAACCTTTTCTTTACTGTGTTTCATAATTGTAACATCAGAAAAGGCAATCAGTGACTCTTCCAGCATCTGAACAGTATCTTTGTAATGCAACTGAAAATAAACTTACGTATTTGGTGCCTCTTTAGTCCTTGTAAAAACAGAAATTATGGTATGTACAATTGTTTTGTTTGTTTTCCTTAGTATGAAAACAAAGTTGCAGTTCGTGACAGAGTGGCATTTGCTTGTAAATTCCTTGGTGACACTCAGGTGAGAACTGATTCATTCCGTATTTGAGGTGATTAATATTTACTATGAATTATTTTAAGAAACTATTCTTTACATATAATTATGTGCCTATAAGATTTTATATAAAATCTAAAAAAGCAATTATTACATTAAAATTATAAATATGCATGTAATAGCTAAATTTGTTTAGAATGTTGAGTTGATATTTTAGTTTACTTTTACATTTAGAATAAATCTTAGCAGATACAAATTTTAAACTCAGGTTTTGGTAATGCTGTCCACAAATCTTTCATCTTCAGTATGTAAACACCTGTGCCTCTGAGGATAGTGAGGATGAAATACACACAGATGACTAGTAGTGCTGAAATAATGACAGAAATGTTAGGGAAATGGGAAGGAATACTGGCTGGAGTTTAGAATGGGATGAAATTAGGCCATGTAAAGGAAATAGTTTTTATTGATGATTTTGAACATGTAACTCCAATTCTGTGACAAAGTTATATACTACCATGATAGACAAGAAGTCGCTGAAAAGAGGACACTTCTTTTAGAGTTAGCGGTCTATAGACATGAGAAATGTCATACCATTTTAAAAATGATTGTGGGAACTAGGGAGATAGCACAGTTTTTTTTTTTTTTTTTTTGAGCAAATGCTTTTAATACCATTTGTTGATGCAATTCCTTTTTTTTCTTTATTTTTTATTTCTTCAAGTTACATCTCAATTGCAGTCCCCTCCCTATTCCGCCTCCAGTCACACCCTCCCACCCTCAACCCCCCCATCCTCTTCCCTTTTTTTTTTCTTTTAAGTTTAAGGTATATCTTATTTCCCCCTACAGTTTCCCCTTTCAGTCCAACAAATGGCTCTTTCTCTTATAATAATAAATACAATACAGTACAGCAGAGGTAATTAGGCCACAGTTATGAGGGTTATATGGCTTAACGTACATTCCCAATGTCCAGTCCATATGTATTTGGTACCTGACTTTAACATTCTACTATCTAAACATCTCCATGAGTTTAAAGTTCTATATCTGACTCAACATTCATACTAACTTGCAACACAATTTTAAAAGTATCTTCTTAGATCTATAACACTCTCTTGACTCCTAAACAACTCAAAATTTAATTATGAGACTCTAGCTGTCTGTTCTTAAACCACCTCAGAGACCTGAGAGGGATAAATATATCTGATTTTATAGGAAGTACAGGATCTGCAGCTTCCAAAACTAAGAAATGACATACCAGTGGCTGCCTGGACAGTTCCCATTTTCTCTCCATACATTACAGCATCGATCTTCAGTGATTTGGCCCCGTTTCTCTGACAGACATTGATTGTAGAGCAGGGGTTATGAAGGACTTACCTACCCTGTCTTGGCAGAGCTAGGCTGTCGACTTACCTGCTTCCAGGTTTTGTCCTTTTTGGACAGCATTCTGTCTACAGTTGGAGCAAGGGGCTTTTCCTACCAAGAGATAGGCTTGCGACTAATTCAGTCATCTCCCACTGGAGATTCTTCGATGCTCATCTTCTACTTGGAGGAGAATAGGGGGTGCTTTCAGGAGTTGATATGTCTTGATATAAAAAAATCTAAAGTTATGAAAACATCTTTGAATGCCATATTCTGCAGATCTCTTGAGGTTTTTGAAGAGGCCCTATCTATCTCTTATATTAGGGTAAGCAGATGTTGCTTGTCTCTTAGCAGGTTTATTTCTGATTAGCTTAGCAAGTAACTATAATAGGCTGTCATAGTACCTAACAGAATGACCGGCTTGCATAACCATTAGTTTGCATTTCTTAATTATCCTGAACAGTTTATGACAATTAGTAGTAAAAGGCCGAAACATCACATTTCATTTTTTTTCTTTACCTCCTAACCCTTCCATCCCATTTCTCTGGGGTGGGGTGTCCTTATATAACAGCCCCTCATCTCAGTTGAGAGGTCGTATGAGGGCCAAGAGCCTCTTCATTCATTGGGATCTATGAAGCAGTACCATCAGTGAAAAGTGTCTCATTGCCCGGGAGAGAGAACTACTAAACAAACAAGCCAATAAGCATACAATAGATAAAAAAGCCTAAAAAATAGAAAAAAATATAACTAATATATAAAAAATAAATTAAAAATAAAAATTAAAAATAAGTAGTCTATGTCCAAGTTCCCTTTGGTGTGTTAGTTGTAGTGTCGATACCTTCTACTACATAGCCAAAATCCTACTATAAGTGAATAGATGCCATATGTGTCCTTCCGAGTCTGGGTTAGTTCACTCAGGATGAGCTTTTCTAGTTCCATCCATTTGGCTGCAAATTGCATAATTTCATTGTTCCTGATAGCTGAATAATATTCCATTGTGTAGATGTACCACAGTTTTTTAACCCATTCTTCGGTTGAGGGACATCTGAGTTGTTTCCAGTTTCTAGCTATTACAAATAAGGCTGCTAGCACAGTTTTTTCTTTTTCTTTTTTTTTTTTTTTTTTTGGTTTTTCGAGACAGGGTTTCTCTGTGTAGCCCTGGCTGTCCTGGACTCACTTTGTAGACCAGGCTGGCCTCGAACTCGCAAAGATCCGCCTGCCTCTGCCTCCCAAGTGCTGGGATTAAAGGCGTGCTAGCACAGTTTTTAAAGTGCTTACTGCACAAGTTAAGAGACCTGAACTGAATCCTCTAGAGCCTGTGGAAATACCTGAGTGCATCAGTGTGTACTTGTAATGGCTGGGCTGGGTTCAGAGACAGGAGGACCCCTGTGGCTTACTGCTCTGCCATACTGTCAGATCAGTGAGTGTCCACATCAGTGAGAGCCCTGTCAAAATACAATGTGCAAAGCTATTGAGAAAGGCATCTCATGTCAACCTCTGATCTCCATACATGCCACATGAAAATAAAATAAAGTGATTGTGGATACTATATTGAAACTTGAAATCAATGTAAACTTCTTAGTATAGATCTAGATTTTGGCAAGGGTTTCTATCTTAAAATGTTTTCCATCAAGAGTAAAATTGTTCTAAATATAGTAATTCTCAGTTATAAAATGTGTAATGAAACAGATTGCATCAGAAAAATAACTTTGAATTTTTCAGTTAAATAAATACATTGAAAAGCTGACCAATGAAATGAAAGAGGCTGGAAATTTGGAAGGAATCTTGCTTACAGGCCTCACTAAAGATGGAGTGGACTTGATGGAGAGCTATGTGGATAGAACTGGAGATGTCCAGACAGCAAGCTACTGCATGTTACAGGTTAGTGCAGTGTGACACTAGCTTTAAAAAACCCAGAAGCCAAGCCATATTCTGGTGTTAGGTATTTCCGCAGCTGAAGTGCTTATGTTCTTTTGCTTCCTTAGGAGTTTTAGTTTGCACTTTGACTTCATGATCTGTTGAGGACATGTGTTTTATCTTACTGGCCCCAATAGTCTCATCCATTTATCCAAGTTTTTCTTTTAGTCTGAGATAAACCTGTCTTGACTGCATCTGAGTTCATGCAAAGCTCACATGGAACTAGAAAAATTTCTCTTCCTTGCCAAACGTCACAGAGTCTTAACTCACCTTCCATAAAGGATTCCCTCCCCTGATCTTGGTTTCATTTGAATAGTGGAAGAGAAGTTTTACTTGAGGTTTTTTAACCTTTAGTCCTTTTTATTACAAGCAGGGTAATTTGAATAACTAGTTCATCAACATTTTTTCATTCTTTAACTGTCCACTGGTTAAACCGGATTCCAGGAAAAGGTTACTGTTCTTACTTTTGTGTGGGAAACATGAATTCAGTGTGTCCCTACTGTCCATTAGGTCTGCAGCTGGTCTTAGCCGTTCATGGCATGAGCACCTCTCCCCTTGGTGCCTTCTTCCTTTTGTAGGAAAGCCTACCTTACCTTGGTAAACAAATCAAACAGTGTTTACCCCGTTCCTTTCTGTGTGCCTTCCTGTGAGCTTACCTAATGCAGGCTCATAATACAGACTCAACTTATATGAGGTAACAAGCCACCACCCATGTGACAAAGGGTACCCTCCTTAAAATTTTCTCACTGGAATGAGATTTTTGTCTTTTAAATTAACTACTGATATGTGGCTACAAAGTATAGATGGATTGATAACAGCACAATTTGTAAAATGTTGTTAAAATGCAGGAAGTACATAAAGTAACCTTTAAAAAGTCTAGCCTGATGATTGGGTCTTTTTAGTTGGAATGTTTCCCCTTTGTATTTATGTGGCCAAGATTAACTCTACCATCATGCTGTTTTCATTTTATTTGTCCTCTCTCTTTTTGTTCCTGAGTTGAATCAGGTTCTGTTTTTTCCTTTTTTCCTGCCTTATTTGGTATGAGTTCTGTATTCTATCCTAATTCTTCTGTTGACTTCTAGCTATATCCTTCTTGCTGTCATTTTGTTAAAGCTGTTGCTCTGAGTCTCACAATATGCACCCTGCACCCATCAGGGTCATATTCTCCCTCATACTGCTTTTCACACCTGACATATCATAATGTCTGTTCTCTTTTCTACCTCACATCTAACACTCGGTTTTTCTTAAACTTTTCATTTCACAAATATTAAAACAGTGTAGTTTCTTTTTTATACCTTGTCCTTTGTCCACTGATCACATATTCTATATATATATATATATATATATATATATACACTATAGGCTCCAACATACATTGTTATTTTTGCTTTAGACAGTAATTTGTTCTATAAATTATAAGAAGAAAGGAATTACAGACATTTATTTATTTACTGTCCTGGTATCTGCTCTTCCTGTGGATCTGAGTTTAATCTTGTTTCATCATTTTGTTTATTCTCTAGCATTTCTTGTAATACAGGTGTTGGTCCCAGCTTTTACATTTTAACAGAAGCATTTGGTTTATCCTAGTTTTTCCTGTAGCATTTTAAAAAAGTACTTCATTTAGCCTCCTTTGGTTCTGATGAGAAATTAGCTATTTTCCTTGTTTCTCTATATGTAATGTTTCATGTTTCCCTTTCTCCGATTTTTCAGAAAAAAAAAAAAGACACTGATGGGCCTAGTTACAGTTCTTTGTCATTCCATGTATTGATTACTGAGCTTCTTGATCTGTCAGTTAATGTTTTTTTCATCTGGTCTAGGATGTTTTGGGATATTTTTTCTGTATCTTTTTCTCTTCCACACTTGTTTTTTTCTTCTTTGCCTTACCATACATATAGTAAACAAGTTCTACTATTCAGACTCTGGAGTTCTGTTCATTTTCTTTCTCCTTTCCTTTTTATTATTTACCTCCTCTTCTTGATTGTGCAGTTTCTTTTTTTCTCATTTTGTTGTGAGACAGGGTTTCATTGTGTAGTCCTGGCTGGCCTGGGATTGACTTTGTAGGCCAGGATGGGATCTGCCTACGTGTGCCTCTTAGTGCTGAGTGGTGTGGTATGCTTCCATGCCCAGATTGAGTTGTACAATTAGTGTTGGTTTGTTTATTTGTTCTTCTCTCTGTTACTGTCTTTGGCATTAAATTCCCAGGGATTTTTTTTCTCCCACATCCAAAACTACTTTTAAAATTAATATATAGGTTAGCATACAAAGTAATGGGTTTCTCTATGGTAATTGCATAATTTGTTTTAATTTATACTTTGTTCTAATTCATCCCCTTTTGTCTCATCTCCCCTGACCTGTTCTTTCTGGTGTAGAGGCAATTCTTAATTTCAGTTATTTTGCATTTCAATTGTAGAAAAAAATTTGTCAAAATTTCAGTTTTCCCTTTTGTTATAGTTTACATTTCTCTGGGTAGTTCCTTATTTATTCACTAGTTAAAGGGGTTATTGTCCATTAGCCCATGTCTTTCTTTGAATGTGCTACATACTGCATTAAAGCTTTCATGTGCCAACTCTGACACTTCAGTCTGTTTTAGAGATATTCTTATTGGCCAGAAATTGATGTTCTGAAGGAGAAAAACTTTAAACTTAAGGAAAGCCAATTCTTGCTTGTCTTTCGCTAATGCCTATATGCGTTTCATGTTTAACTTACTCGAAAGCAGCATTTCACTACCAGATATGAAGGACGAGGCTCAATAATTAGTTTAAATGTTACTAAGTAGTCTTGATGTGCATTTTGGACTCATTATAAGCAGAGTTTTTGAATCCATAAATGTTGATAGTTAGGTTTTCTAATCACCATTGACGGCATTAGCCAGGAAGATGGATCGTTTGCTCCTTAAACTCAAAAGGGAATTTCACCTCCTGCTCAAGTATGTTATATAAAGTGTATGTTTATATCACTAATGAAGTCTAGCTTAAGGTAGATTTGTGAGGCTTTCATTGTTTTATCCAAATCCTCATTAGAACCGAGTTTCACAAAAAAGGCCTGTTTCTTCGGAGTTACTTATACTCACATTTTTACCCAGAATCCTCTGATTGAAACCAGGAAATGTGAAAAGTTTAAAATAATTTGTGTTCTTGTTTTAGGGTTCACCTTTAGATGTTCTTAAAGATGAAAGAGTTCAGTATTGGATTGAAAATTATAGAAACTTATTAGATGCCTGGAGGTTTTGGCACAAACGGGCTGAATTTGATATTCATAGAAGTAAGTTGGATCCTAGTTCCAAGCCTTTAGCACAGGTAAGTAGATTGTTCTAGAGAGAATCAAATTTTAACATGTGAGCATCAGATTAATGAATTATCACCCTATTTTGTTTATCTTGACTATCTCTTGTTGTCTTTTTCTATTCCATGGTGCACTTTGTTCTTAATTTCTCCTGTTTTTTTCTTTTTTCTGTTTCCTATCAATCATCTTGTACAGCTGAACTTTGACTTTGAGATAACACAAAGGACAGTAGGTCCAGTTTATCTTAGGAAAGCCTAGCCCCTGGGGCTGTCTGAAATTCATCAGTGTCTGCCAAACTCTCAAGATCTTGTGTTCCCAATACCATCTTTGCATTGCTTTTATGTATTATGTATATTCAGAAGAGCATAATTTCAGGGTTTTAAAAAATAGAATAAGTATAAACATAAGTCTATGCATGAAATTATTATGCATATAAGATCTACAACAGTATCACACTATTAATTCAGATGTTAAATATTTGGTTATCTTGACTGTGAGCATTGGATAGTGATATTTTATTTTTTTAGGAAGTTGAAAATTGTTGTGATAGTTGGAGTAGGTGTTTTTAGTAAGATAGTATTGTAGTGTATGTTACTAGTCTGTGGAAGAGCCGAAGAGTTTTCATAAAACATAATGAACACCTTCTATGGCTATCTTTACCATCCCACCAGCTTTGTTCTAAACTATTAGTGTATTATTGTAAGAACATTGACTCCTGTTCATCTTAGAAAAGGTGGTGGTGGGTATTTGTATTTTGTTTTTTGTTTCATCTTTGGAGTGGAGGCTGGGTCCTTGTATGTGCTAAGCAGTTCTCATACTGAGCTATATTCCCAATCCCCCCTCCCCTATCCTTCCTTCCTTTTTTTGGGAGCCATGGGCAAGAATCTCACTAAATTACTCAGGCTGGCTTTGAACTTGTGATCCCTCTGCATCAGCTACCGGAGTAGGTAGGGTTATAGGCCTGTCAGGAAGCCCAGCTCAGTGTTGCCTTTATAAGGAGATTTTGTTCAGAAGATGGAACTTTGGTTTACTGGATGCATGTTGCTGCATTAGTTTCTCTTCTTGTTGGTGTGAGCAACTACCTAGCAAGAAGCAGCTTAAGGGATAGTGGTTCTGAGAAATACAGCCCTTCATGGTGGGGAATGAGTGGGAGCAGGACCATGGGGCGGCTGACCACTTTGTCTCCACAGTCAGGAAATGAGGCCAGGCTAAGAAACCTGAAGGACCACACCAAATGATCCGCTTTCTCCAGCCAAGTCCTATATTAAGGTGTGTTCCTAGCTGGGGACCAAGGTTAGATAGGACCCATTTAACATTAAACCACAGTTGGGGTATTTTTGTAATGTCCTTGCATGCCTTGCAGTGTCCTTGTTATAAAATGTTAGGATCTAAAGTTCCTAGTATTTTACAAGTATCAGTGGTATTAGGAAGAATGTAATTAAGAAAAGGTATCAGGAAATACCTCTACATGGAGAAATGAACTAAAAACTAATCAGATGGATCATTTTCCAATGTAAAATAAAATTTTAAAATTTATTTTGCCACTAGCAGACTTTATAATTCCATCATGGTTTGCACTAAATTGCTCTTTTTGTTTGCTTTGTAGGTATTTGTGAGCTGTAACTTTTGTGGCAAATCAATCTCCTATAGCTGTTCCACTGTGCCCCATCAGGGCAGAGGTTTTAGTCAGTATGGTGTGAGCGGCTCTCCAACAAAGTCAAAAGTCACAAGCTGTCCTGGCTGTCGAAAACCCCTTCCTCGATGTGCACTTTGCCTCATTAATATGGGAACACCTGTTTCTAGCTGTCCTGGTATGACATAATTGCACAAAATATTTTTCTGACCTCATTTTTCCTATATAATTGAGTTTTTGTTGCAAGTAAAATATATAATAGTTAATGTCTATATTATTTTTAAGAAAAAGCAAATTACTGGCTTGAAAGTTGTATTTCCAGTTTAGTTTATACTTTATACATTAAAACTACAGTTCTATATTTGTGATAGCTCAAGTAATCTCATAGGTGCTGGCCAATTTAAAATTGATGATTAAAACTTAAATATAAGTGATTTTTATAATTATACCATTCTCATGACTTCTACTAGTTTGGCAGATTTGATATTTAAAATTCAGTGTGCTCCCAAGTTATTAACAAATACCTTGTAATCACAAAACTTTTTGGTAGTCTCAGAGAACTTTTACATTCCTTCTTATTTCATTCTCACTTCTATTATATAAACTATTAACCAAGAAACCAGAATGCTTTAGATCTCAGTTTTGGTTTTGCTTTTGGTATTTTGACAGCTATGTAATAAATAGATGTAGTGTTTTTGTTGTTTGTTGAGAGGAGTTCTTAGGTAGACCAGGCTAGCCTTGAACTCATGGAGACCCACCTGCCTTAGCTTCTCAAGTGCTGGGATTAAAGGTATGTGCCACCACTATGGGGCCGATATATGTTTGTAATGATTAAAAGTACTATATATTTTTTACTCTTTACAGTAAATATGGAATTTTTTTGAGAACAGCAAATAATTGAATATGATATAGTTGGTGGTAGGAACACTCCAGTTATTTATGTAACTTGCAAATGATACTAATGTCAAAAATCATCATCCAAAACAGTTTGTTATGAGCTGGTCATGGTGGAAGACACTTTTAATTCTAGTGGTCAGGAATCAGAGTCTGGCAGGTCTTTGTAAATTTGAGTCTAGCCTGGTATATTTAGAAAGTTCCAGGAAAGCAAGTTCTACCTGTGTAGAAAAATCCTCCTAAAAAATAAATTTAAAAAATATGTATATATACACACACATATACATATATGTAAATACACTTATAAAATTTATTTATTTGGCCATTTGGTACACTGGTATAATGAAAAAGTGGCCATATTGTCTTTTTTCCTCCATGTGTAAAGTTTTTCAATATACGTCTTAGTATTTATTTTATTTATTTACTTACTATTTAAGAGAGTATCTCACTATGTTCCCTTGGTTGGCCTAGAACTCAGGATCCTCTTCCTCTGACTTTGAAGTACTATTGTTACAGGTGTACACTACCACATAAACGGGGTTTGGTTTAAAATTGAATTGAGGGTTTTTTGTTTTACATACTCCATGGTAATAAATGTTATGTGGCTGTGATTGTTCTAAAAATGAAGCAATTTGGAGCATATAGTACAATGAAAAAAAATAAAGCAAAATAAGTCATATATATGAGATAAATAAAATAGTATGGCCTTTGGACCATAAGTCTCAGGAAGTTACAGTGAATATTTGCCTTCTGTTGGCACTACAGTGTAGTTCATTTTTTATTACATATTTTTAGTCTTTTCTAATTTTGAAATAAGTATGAAAAGATAATTATCTAGAATTGAAAAAAATTAAACCATAAAACAGTTCAGTCTTTTGTAGAGAATAATATAATAAATGCTGAATATCATAGCTAATTACATCATAACATTTGTTTCAGATATTTTCCCCATATTTGGTTTGGATATAAATTCTGCATAAAATACAAATTTAATCACTAAGTTACATATTGCGGTAAGGATGATTCACTGAGCTTAGTGAGTCCTGAAGCCTTCTAGAGCCCATGATGAACAGTAAACATGGAACAGAGATAATTAATACAGAATAAGAACTGGAATCTTTTGTGGAATAAGGAATGGTCCATAAGTCCTATGTCTGTCATTCCAAAGTCTTTAGGGAGTTTTTTCTGGGTAGCCCTGATTGTCCTAGAAGTCAATTTATAGACCCAGCTGACCTTAAACTCACAGAATCGCCTCTGTCTCCCGAATACTTTGCCACCACACCTGACTTCAGAGGATTTTTTAAAAAATGAATTTGTAATACTTTAATCTGACAATAAAACCTGGTCAAAATTAACAAGACTACTAAGGTTTTTATGTACTTGGGAAAATTCACATGCTTTACTGCAAAAATGCTGCTGTACTTTGTTACGCATACATCTGACTTAATGTGTTATATACAAGGTGTATTTGATTTGTATTACTTCTGCAAAATTCCCAAATATTTTGAATTTTGAAATGTTTCATCCTCTGGGGAGAGAAAGAAGATTATCTTACAAGGAAGTTGTTAGGAATTTTGAAAGAAACATTGAAATATAAAGCCTAGAATCATTTGAGATGCTTTCTAGTGCTTGGTCAATTTTAATATGTTATGATCAAAGGAAAGCATTTCTGTGTTTGGATTGATATGGATGGTAAGTGCAGGGAGTTTACGCTACACATGATACCACACGTCACAGGATCTAGGAAATGGATTCATAGGAAGTAGAATACAAAAATTAGGAGCCTGAACATAATCCTAAAGACTGATATGCAGTAATTAGAGAGTAATGAATTTGTTCTTTTTATCAGAAGATGCCTAGTTTCAAAATAAAACAGACCTAATAGAAATCATATTTTGTCGCCCAGTTTAGAAATTTAAGCATATAGACCTCTCATGTGCTTTGCCTGTAGTCAGAGATGAAATCCATCATACCCCATGATCCCAGAAATCACAGTTCATGATTCTATCTTCTCTGTCTTCCACTCACACGTGCCTAGGCACATGCACACTCGTACTGAGCATACATTCTGCCACTGTGCTACATCACTAGTACAAGAGTTGCATACTGTTAAATTCAGTTATGTGTTCCAACTGTATTAAATTTTAATTAACGTAAATTTTAACTGTTTTACAAATGCATATCATTCTAAGTGCTAAAAATAAAACCACACATAAAAATTCATGCCTTTCTAGAACTCCTAGATGGTAACATATTCTTTAAACTAGATTATGTTCTGATTTCTTGCTTACTCTTCTGTCAGGCATGTGTGAAGCTCTGATTTCTCTCAAATGTTTTGCTGGATGTATCTTTTAGTCCACTATAAATCTTTAAAACTTTGAACACATTTGACGTTAAAAATTATTATCCCTTTGTAGCAAGGCAGATTTTAATATACCAGTTTCATTTAAAATAGGAAAAAAAAAAAAAGAAGTAGCCTATTCTAGAAAGTCTCCTCTGTAAGTTAGTTAAACTGTATGTGAAGGTGCACATGTATAGACATGTATAAATCATATGTAAATGTGTTTTTTTATTTTTTTGGAACTGAATATGGATGAAAGTATGTCATGTATTATAATAAAAGGAAATTCCATGAGTTCTTCCTCTACCTTGTTTCAGTCATGGTCTATACAAGTTTTTTGTCTTTTTGTTTTTGTTTTTGTTTTGCAGTTTTGAAAAAGGATCTCATTATATAGTCCCAGCTATCCTGGAACTCACTATGTAGACCAAGCTAGTTTTGAACTCAGAGATCAGCTTACCTCTGCTTCCCAAGTAGTGGGTTTTAAAGCATGTGTCATCACAAGCAGCCCTATCTATACCAGTCTTTTTTCCCTAATTTTAAAAATTAAGATATAGATGCCATGTGCATCCTTCTGAGTCTGGGTTAGCTCACTCAGAATGAACTTTTCTAGTTCCATCCATTTGGCTGTAAATTGCATAATTTCCTTGTTTCTGATAGCTTAGTAGTATTCCATTGTGTAGATGTACCATAGTTTTTTAATCCATTCTTCAGTTGAGGGACATCTGGGTTGTTTCCAGTTTCTAGCTATTACAAATAAGGCTGCTATGAACATAGATGAGGAAACTTCCTTGTGATTTGGTGAGGAATCATTTGGATGTATACCCAGAAGTGGTATGGCTGGGTCCCGAGGCAGAACTATTCCAAGTTTTCTAAGATATCGCCAGACTGACCTCCATAGTGGTTGCACAAGCCTGTACTCCCACCAGCAATGGAGGAGGGTTCCCCTTTCTTCACACCCTCGCCAGCATGTGCTGTCATTTGAACTTTTGATCTTAGACACTCTGACAGGTGTGAGATGGAATCTCAGAGTCGTATTGAGTTGCATTTCTCTGATTAAGGATGCTGAGCATTTCTTCAAGTGTCTCTCGGCCTTTAGGAATTCCTCCTCCTAAAGGGGGTTAGAGGGTAGAGGGTGGAAGGGCGGGACTGGGAAGGGTCGAAAGAGGACACTATGATGGAGTTGTAACCTGAAGCAATAAAGAAATTAAAAAAAATAAGATATAATTATATTATCTCCTACCTCCAGCCCCTCCCAAGTCCCCCATCCTGTTCCCTCTCAGATTTATGACTGCTTTTCTTATTTGTGTGCTAATTAAGTACACACACAGAAATATATAAACATAACCTGCTGATTCCATTTAGTGTTGCTTATATGTTTATGTTTTCAAGACTGATCCCGTGATACTGAATTTCTTAATCAGCCTATTGATTATATGCATAGCCTTGTCACATTTACTTTTGCTTTTGTTTTGAATTTTATGTAGAGGACATGGAATTTAGTCTTTGATTTTTTACTGTTTAACCTTGGACTTAAAAATTGTTTTAGTAATACTAAAACTTCTGGCCTATAGCAGAATTTTATACTATACTATTAACGTTTACTTTCCAGATTGTTACTATACTGAATGTGTTGCTTTGAACATTTCAAGTGTCTCCTTTATATATTCTCAGTGTCTCTGATACATTTACCTAGAAGTAGAATTGCTGAATTGTAGGGTTGTGGTACTGCAGGATTCTGTTGGCTTGTATTTTACCTGTTATTTTTAGGTCTGTTCAGGAGCTAGGTTGGTCTGTAATCTTTTCTCCTTATATTGTTTTTGTCACTTTGTTAGTAAATTGTACTAGCTCCAAGAAGTATGATTCTTGGAGATTTCTTTTTATTCTCTTTGGAAGAGTTTGTATGGATGAAAATTACCTGCTCTGTTGGTGTTTGGTAGAACTTACCTGAAACCTGAATCTAGATTTCTTTTAGGAAAGGTTTTTAACTAGTGTAAAGTTTTTCAATTCAGATAGTTCCTTAGTGGGTTTGGATAAGTTACACTTTTCCATTTTTTGCTGACCAGTAAAAATATTGGTAAACTAGCTGGATGTAATGGTACACGCCTTTTATCCAGCACTCAGGAGACAGGCAGGCAGATCTCTGCATCCCAGGCTAAACTGATCTTTAGTGAGTTCCAGTATAGCCAGAGCTATATAATAAGACCGTGTCTTGAAAAAACAAAAAAACACAACTCTATCTCTAGTTAATATGTTATTAAAATATTAAATATAAATAAAAATATTAAAATATATATTGTTAATATATGTGTAAAATATTCAGTATTGGATCTTAACATTAAAATTACTATTTCATTATGTATATGATTTATATTTTAACATAGTTTTAGAGATACCCTTTAAGAAACTTAAACTGCTGTGATGTGACTAATGAAAATCATTTTGTTTTCCCATAGGTGGATCCAAATCAGATGAAAAAGTTGACTTGAGCAAGGACAAAAAATTAGCTCAGTTTAACAATTGGTTTACCTGGTGTCACAATTGTCGGCATGGTGGGCATGCTGGACATATGCTTAGTTGGTTCAGGTAAATAGCACTTTCCTTCCTTGATAATCATATGTTACAGGACAGAGAACAGATAGCCTTTTAAGTAGTTCAGGCTCTTGGTATCATTGTAGTATGTCTCGTTACACTTTTTATTTTATTTTTTTACTGAATTGCTTATTTGACTTAACAAAGGTAGTATGAGCAGTTCCATCATTATCTTATATAATGTTTAACTTTAAAAGTAATACCTGTGCCAGGTATATAGTGGTGCTTGAGTAGCCAGGGCTACATGGTGAGATCTTGCTCAGTTTTTTAATACTTTTATAAGAAATCCTTTGAATGTATTAAATGTTTAACATCATTTTTCACTGTTGGGGAATAGGATATTTACAGTTTTTTTATATCCTATAATTTGTCATGTAATTATACATATACATATGCACAAACACTCACACACACACACATACACACACAAATATACATTAGTTCTTTCCAAGTGAGTTCAGTATAACTCTTGGAATGGAGATTCTCAAGCATTGCTGTGACCCTGTGCTATTCATTAACATGACACTCACATGTACTTCATCTCATTTGTGCGAATCTGAACTCTTAATACATCCCCATCACCTTAGTAACTCTGAGTGAGCTATTTTGGTATGTTAGTGTAGAAATTAAAACTTAATTTTTCAGTAACTTTCTCTTCTCAGTTCACAATGGTAATTGTTTTTAGTTTGATGCTCTTAATGCATTTTTTACTGTGGCTTTTAATTCCTATACTTGACCCAGTGACATATTGAAGATTGGTACATAGATGAATTTGTGTGTGTAAAGCTTGGATTCCTAACTGTGTTTCTCTTTTTCTTAGGGACCATGCAGAGTGTCCTGTATCTGCATGCACGTGTAAATGTATGCAGTTGGATACAACAGGAAATCTGGTACCAGCAGAGACTGTCCAGCCATGAAATGTACAGCTAAAGAGAAACCTTCAAGTGTGGAGTTTTTAATAGATGTCCTTCATAGTTCAGAAACATACCTCAGAACAAATCACTCATAACTTTCCTATAATGGGAAAATAAATCATTCTATCAGATCAGCAGTTTGATGTTTGAGTGATTTTGATGTACTTCTTCTCAAAGGTAAATGCTGCTGATGAGAACATCAGAGCATGGATATTGGTGCTGTTCAGTAGGTCAAAGTTCATTTGAAAGAACTTTCTAGGGTTTTGTCAAAATTATGTGTATAGAAGGTTTTAGAATAAAGACAGACCCTGTGCCTGCATCTTCAATCTGAAATTCATATATTTTGATAGAATCTCTACATATTTAAAGCCAAATGGCCAATTCAGTGGTTCAGATAGATAACAGTTTTAGCTGATCCATGATTAGATTCCTTTCAGAGAATTTTTACATTGTGAATATGTGAATTTTTACATTGAGAATTAACTCACAGTGGAGAATAAATGCTAACAGTATGTTTTAAAAAATACACACACACACACATCCACCTAAGGAACTTTCTCCCTCATACATTTATATTTTAATATAAACGATTTGGACATAGGTCATTCTTGTCTTCCTCAAAGAATTCTAGTTAGGAGCAGGCTGGTGAGATGGCTCAGCATGCAAGAGCACTTCCGCCGATCCTGGTGACCTGAGTGCAGCTCTTGGATCCCATGTGTTAGAAACAGTAAGCCAGCTGACCTCTACAGCTGTGCTGTGGCGTGAGGCAGGGAGGTGCATTTACATGCACACACACAGAAAATAAAGAAATGAATAGAAAAAAAGAATGTAACTTACAACTTTTTTCTTTTTTTAAGAAAAGAATGTGTGAAATTTCAGGAAAATGTGGTAAAAAGGTTTTCAGTTTCATTTTTTTCTTTCCAGTGTTCTGATTTGTCTTTAGAGATTACTTACCATCCTAACTTAACCATTCTCACCATCAGGACTGTTTTCTGACTACGAAGTCTGTGCAAGATCATGTATAGCACACTGTTTCATGGTACTGTCCCAGACCCCTTCCTGTTTTGGAATCTCTTCTTTTTCCAAGGCAGACTACATGCTGTTGGGCCAAACAAGGGCATTCCTGGATTCTACTTTAGATATAAGTTGCTAAAATTATGTCCTTTGGGAGTTTGTTTCTATTTTTGTTTGTCTGCCTAACTGGACAGATTCAAGAGAAAGGAATTGTATTATGCCTCTGTCATCTGCTGTGTGTAGGAACTGAACTAAATTTTGTGCATGAAATTATAGTCTTAGCAGATCCTTTTGGAGAGATGTCTGAAGTTTCACAACATTAAGAGCATCATGTCAGCAGTTAGGCTGATGAAAGACTTATTAGACTAGACTATGAGATGCGACCTACATATTGAAGATGAATTGAATCTTGTTTGTTTAAGATCTGATGCAAAAGGCATAGAGCATAACATTGGGGATAGTGTGTCTGCTCTAAATCTCTACCAGTGACAGTTCTCTGATGAAAAAATTGGGAGTAATGACTTTTCTTTCTTATAGAAATTGTCAGTAAGGGATTACTGGTCTTATAAATCTTACTGCTTTTATTTTATTGTGGTATTTTATTTAACATTGCATGTTGAAAAAATGGGAGTAATGACTTTTCTTTCTTATAGAAATTGTCAGTAAGGGATTACTGGTCTTATAAATCTTACTGCTTTTATTTTATTGTGGTATTTTATTTAACATTGCATGTTAAGATACTCTTTTTAATCTTACTATGTTCTTCACATGAGCTTCAAAGTAGTGTCAAACTCTTAAGAGTATAGTTTCATTTCTCCTGAAAGAACAATACAAAGTTAATGAAATTATTACCTAAATTTTTTGACATACAGTATAAGGCATAAATATGAAGTCTAATATGTAAATATAGAATTATTTGGAATCATAGTATATGGTGACATATTTAAGGTTGTTCTATGTATTAGTTTCCTAATATTTCCTTTGATTCCGAGTGTACAGCTTATATGATGTGTAGTTATCTTTCCTTATATTGTGTGTGGAATGAAAATAGATTCAACTTATTTCATTTTTTTTTTAATTTCCCTGGGTCACTGGTGTTTGAAATTATAATCTCAACAAAATATTTTACCTACACTTGTTCAATAGAAGTATTTAAGAAATGTTTTTATTCTTTTGAAATATTGAGTAAAATTGGGTTGCAGTTAACAAATCCACTCAAATTATAACTCTGCTACAAATAAATCACAATATATATACATACAAGCCAGGCATGGGGGTATGTGGCTTTAATCCTAGTCCCCAGGGCATTGGGCAGGGGAAGGGACTGAGGCAGGAGTTCAAGGCCAACTTGGAACATAACAAGTTCCAAGCCAACCAAGGCTGCATACTGAGTCCCTGTATCAAAGCAACAACAAAACTACACACACATATGTGTGTGTATATAAAATACATATATATGTGTATATGACTATATATACATATATATGTATACACACACAGATACATAGAAATTGCAAAATCAGCTGCCTGCCTAACAGTTACCAAGATAAAGCCCTAAGTAAAGCTAATTAAATACAAGAATGTGTTATTGAGTAATAATATTTACTGCTTACTGTATATTCTAGATATTTATCCAGTTGAACTTCTATTCAGCTTACACATAATTCTGTGAGACAGGTATACTATTGTCATTCTGTACATGAGGTAACAGGCATAAGGACATTTTTACTTATATTATGCAAAATAAGTTATGAGAGCTGACAAGTAGCACACTGATTAAGAGGATGTAGGTCATTGGGAATGTGTGGCTAGTATACATGAGGCTGAGTTCACAAGGTTTCCCAGTACCACATGCACACAAAGGGAGAAGAGAAAGTAAGGTGCTGCTGTTCACCTATCTGCATCTATTAAAGGGGAATCTGTTTTAATGACTGTGGGAAGGAAACATTCTGAGAAAACACTGTGAGCAACAATTAAGTTAATGATGTTCTTCAAATGAAGTGAGCAAATACATACTAAAATCCTTAGAAATATTCATACACATTGTCATAAGATGGCAGAAAGTTTTTTATGAGTTACTATCTGGATATATGCACTTCATCTACAGTAAAAACAGAACTTAAATGTCCACTAAAACAATAAATCTTAACACATACATAAGGAATACTAATTAACTATCCAAATAAAGTAGATATTTTTATTAAGAAATCTCTATACAATTGGTAGGTGAAGAAAGGCAGGCTATATGAGAGTATGCACAGCATTTAAGTATATTTTCATGAGAACTTGACAGTTTTCACACTGGACTTTGAGTAACATTTGTCTTTTTGTTGTCTAGCAATTTTTCTATAATGTGGGATGTATAAATAAATGTAGATTTATATCATATATATTACTGGCATTACAAGTTAACTGTGACTAGACATTTTCTATTGCCATCATAAAACAGCTGAACGTGTTTTATCCCATGAGGTAAAGAAACATGCTTCATAATAAGAAAGTTAGGACAGTTCTAATTTATTCTGAAAGCATTTTTTCCCTCAGTTTTGTGTCCTCTAGTAGTTAACACTGCAATAACAGCACACTGTTAGTCCAGCACTCAAGATAGTTAGAAATTGTACTTCACTCTCCATTTAGCACATTGAAGAATGCTTATAAAATTAATTTTCCTGAAGTCAGTGGTATATAATTTGTAACTATTTCTTTTTCTTGCCTACATCTTCCTCATACATTTTCTCACTCTTTTCTTTTGACTCTATGGCCAGGACAGGAAATCTCTCTCTGTTGTTGTTATTCAACCTGGAGTGCATATACATAATTCATTCCCAATAAGTTGGTTTAAGCAAATGGTGAATTCTGAATGTACCCAGATGCCCATACTTCTAACAGACCAACAAGCGTTTGCGTGCATTGATTGGTGGACACAGGTCATGATATTAAATGATTGGTGGTACCATCATTGCTGTATAAGCAGTGTGTCTTATGAAAGTCAGACATAAGCACTTCCTCCAGACTCAGATTCACTCAGATCAGTGACTTGCTTTACCATTTGTACAGAATGAGGATCATTGTAGCATTTGTATGTTCACAGCCAGAGTCAGTTTCTCTCATTTATATATATTGAATTTTTAAAATCATTTAAAATTTTTTTTGTCAAATAATTGAAGGAAATAGTTGCCCATAACATCTTCCAAATGCAATTTCCTTACTAATACCATTGATAGGACAATGTTTTAAATACTTTGCTTTAGGACTGTGGATAATTTGTGAAATAGTAATAATAATTCAGTACGTATCTTTCATCCAATTTATGAAAAGCATTCTGCCTTAATCTAATTTCCTAACTGGAAATTCAGATAGAGTAATCTAATTAAGTTGGAATCTTAAAACAAAATCACAAAGACAGAATTGTCTGGTAGTATGTTTGAAGGGATTGATGTCTCAAATGTGAAGCAGATATTTATGTATAAATTCACAAAAAAAACATTGGTTTGCATCTTTTGACTTAAAGAATATTAGGTTCACTTATGCATGTTTTACACACACACAATCAGTATGCAAGAAACCCTGAAGTTTGAAATAAGAAACACCCTAATTCAAAATTTAACCACATTTTTGTTATAGCCACATTTTGTTGATAGTCAATGGAGTTGTCACTCTCAAATGTGACAATTTTTAAAAATTATATGTTTTTAAATAAAAAACTTATTTTATGAAAAAAGTGAGTATTTCAAAGTTCTTGTATTGCAGCTTTAATGAAAAAAATTTGGTCATCCATTTGGAAATTCATATTAGACAAGAATACATAATATTTCCTTGCCTCTAAGAATACATGAAATTTCTTGAATAGGTGGTTATATATTTCATGAATATAAATATTAAGCAACAATAAATTTGAAAGACTTGTTGCAAAAGAAATAGTTCATCTTAAATCTTCTGATCTTCTATTCCTCAAAAAAACAGAGTGTAGACTAAAAATAACAGCATGTAGAGTCCATTGTGATTAGACAAATTGCCTTATATGATTTCCACACTTTGGGAGACAAGTAGCCAGGCTAGCCTTGAGCATATGATCTGTCTCTGCTTCCTGTATGCAGAATTGTGTGCTTGACTACATTTGTATTTTTTAAAATTTTATTATAATTCTTCCAAAGAATGCTGAAATACTGCTTCAATAGGGAAGATTATTTATTCTCCACTAGAAAGACACAACAGGAAATGAATAAACTGGGACTGATTCGCAGGGTCATTTGAGATGTCCACTCCTAGGTTCTTAATCTAATGGGTGAATGGATGATAATTTTAAGTGTACTATGTTGAATTCTGTTACTTCTGCCTTCAAAAAGTATTATAGGAGGTATATGATTATTTTCTCTTGAGTTTAAAAATGTATCATCCAGATAATACATACTTTCAGGAAAGAATCCCCACCCCACCCCCAAATAATTTATGATTTCTAGTTTGTCTGTACTGCTCTTCTTCATTTGGAGTCCACTACTGTTATGTGAAACTTTGAGATTTCTAAATATATTTTTAAGTATATATGCTAGACTTTGAATGTTTTTCTCCAGCAGAGACATTTGAGCGGAGTGAAAATGAATTCTCATAGAACAAAATTGCCAAGCATATGTGACAGAACTGTAGGGAAGAGGGGCACAATTTTAATCTGCAAAGAAACTTAAAAATAGCTCCATGGTGGTTATGCATGAAGCCTGACAATCGACATTTCTCATTATGGCAGCATTCACCTACAGGCCCTTATCTGCACCAGAACACATTCATCTCTGGGATAAATGATTAATGACCTGACTGTCATTTCCACTCCTTTTGTACTGAGTACCCAAGGCTTCCGTTGATTATATTGTAGCTATCAGCATCCTTACTGAAACAGAACCTGCCACTGCAGTAATGTTACCACAATTAGCATCTTAATTAAAAAAAAACAAACAACTAGCACTAAAGATTACCACGATAGCAAGATTGTTTTCTGATTTCTCTCTTACCTGGCAAGAGGTTTTATTGTCTGCTTTCAGGGAGCATTACAAAACCTTAGTTTGAGAAGAAGAACAGTATTATTCTTGTTGGAGATCTGGCATCTGAGGATTTCCAGATTTCCTGTTCTTTCTCTGGGCTCTCTGAGATTGGTCTTGCTGCTTATCCCCAAATACCCCCTCTCTCAGTATTCTGAGTACCAGGACTGCAGGTGTGCCTGGATTGTGCTTTTTTATTAGTCACTGATATGTTGTATGACATGCAAATGTATGAAATCTTGCAACTTGTATGGTGAGCAATACAACTGCTAAATTATTTTAGATTGACAAGCGATTCACAGATACTCTTGTATTTGAGCAAGCAGATGTTGGAAGGAGAGGATAAGAACCTCATTTAGCTGTCAGGATTATGTGGCCGCACTCTAAAGCAGATGGCAGAAAATGTGAGCCTTCATAGCCTATGAAAAAGGGACAGCTTGTAGTTTTGGTAAATAAAACGTACAAGGAAAAGGAATAGGATTTAAAACTTCTATTTTAGCATCTCCCTCTGCTCCTGGAATTCTCAGCCTTCCTGAATTTAAACTGCTCCCTCATTTACTTCCAGCTCCCAGTTTGCCCAATCCATTATATTTCCTTGTTTCCTTTGTTTGTACCCCTCAGAATTTTCTAAGACCAACTGTTTAACCTGCCCCCTGAATAAGATTCACCCAGCTGAAACATATATACCTCTAGAGCCAAGACTGATTATGCAGGGAGGGGAACCATTCTTACCCTTGATTCTTTCCAGAGTCTAGCAGTTAGGTGGTGGATGGTGGTGCTGTGAATTTTCTGTGTGGATTTAAGAAGCAGCTAGGAAAAGTTGCATCGATGGCTGCTAACTAGAGAGCATTTTTATACAATATTGAGTAATGTAGATAACAGTGGTCTTCTTGGATTTGAAGAAATAGGTAGAAATGGGTCATAGTAAGAAGCATGGGATGATAAGGGGGGGGTGCATTTCTACATTTCTTCCTTCAGTTTGCAGATTCTCCAGTGACAATACTCTTTCCAGCTACTGATGAACTGGATAGGCCACACTTTGCTTGACCAGGTGGTAAGCAATGAGCACACCTTTAGCTTATCATTCACACTCTTTCTGAGAACCCTCTTCACCTCAGCATTCTGGACAGCAATTACCAGCATGTACTTGATCTGTTTGCCATTTTTAACTCAACCACACTTAGTCTGAATAATAGGATATGCAACATTATAAATTATTAACGATAAAAAACTAAAGGATCATCTTGGGAGGTAGGTGTTCTAATGGGTAGTAAAGCTAGAATTAGGTCTAGGGTCTAGATTGAAATCCTACAAATAGAACTCTGTCAGACTATTTTGTCTGTTTTCTTTAAGGATGTGGCCCTTGCAGGTTGATTATGCTACAGTGGATAGCCCCACACTCAGGAGTATATGGCTAACCAAGTTGAACTCCAGGGATATTAAAAAAAAAAAAAGATTTGGTTGGAGGGATAAGGAGATCAAAGTGGATTTGAGAGGATTTATATCAAATTCTCTCTCTCTCTCTCTCTCTCTCTATATATATATATATATATATATATATATATATATTCAAGAAATTCAGTTCAAATCTGAACACCTTTGAGCTCTCAGTCTAAGGCAGCGGACCTGAGTCCCTGACACCAGAATCAGGAACCAGCTGACCATGGTGGAATATGCCTTTAATCCATGGGAGGCAGAGGTAGGAAGATCTCTGTGAGTTTGAGGCCAGCCTGGTCTTTAGATGGAGTCCAGGACAGCTAGGGATATTACACGGAGAAACTCTGTCTCAGAAAACAAACAAACAAAAAACCCTCCAAAAAAAGAACCAGGAACCAATGTCAAAAAAAACAGAGGACTGATCTGATATCTTGGTTTGAGAGGATTGGAGGATTGCTATATGTCACTTTAAGAATACATACAAAATATATAAACAGAATACTGTATATAATCCTGTATAAATGAACATTTGTTATAAAATATTGCTGTCTAACTTTTTAAAGCTCTATATAAATGGAATCTTTATTTGGATGATTATGTCCATATGAAAAGTTATAGAAACCAGATGTGGTAGTTTATGCCTCCAATCCTACACTCAGTATGTGGAAGCAGGAGAATCAAGTTTGAGGCCAGCCTAGGCTACACAATGAAAACCTGTTTCAAGAAACTAAAAACACAAAAAAGGCAGAATATTAGTCTTTTAGAAAAGTTTACATATCCCATAAATGTTTAAATATTTTTATCTAAACTTTTTCATCAATATATTCAGATGCTTTGCCTAAAAACGGGGTTTGTTTTTACTTTTCATTCAGTAATTTAGCTATGTTAGCATACAGTTCACTCCTTTTTCATTTTAAAGTCCTCCATCTTTGTCATATAACCATCAGGGTTCATGAGTGAGGTCTCCACTCCCTCCTCTGCTGGAGGTGAAAAGTTTTTTCTGTGCCATCATGTAATTTGCTTTGCAATGATTATTGCTATTTGTAACCGTATTTTGTGATCACAAGACACATGCAGCTGAATTTAGAATATGTAAGGAACACAGAAGGCAGCAGTGCTGTTCTAAATGTCATTGACTTTAACTCACAAAAAATGTTAAAAGCTGAAATGCATCCATCCTGATCATCCACTTCTGCAATGTATTTTTAGACTGTTTTGCTATTTCAAATTTCAAATCCCTGAAATTTCCTAGCCTCCTTTTCAGTGACACACTCATTAGAGAACTCATTTCTAGGTCCCACTTTCAGAATATTTGTAAGTCAAATGCTATGTGTTGCAGATTGTGTGCCAGATGTACCTAGGAGATGTACTTAGGTACATTATATAACCCTTTATACTCACTGCAGTACATTATATAACCCTTTATACTGATTGCAGTACGTTATATAACCCTTTGCCTCTCTTTAATTAAGCAATCAAGGATGTGCACACAAATGTCTTAAAAACTTTCTCTTTTCCTGAATGGCTTTTCCTTTGAGCTTTCAGTTGTATCACAGACTAAATGGGAGTATTCTGCTTGTTTGTTGAAACACATCTCAGAGTTTTAAAGCTCATATGTTTTCATAATGTATTTTCACTGGATTGCTTAAAATATATCCTTAAGTTTATACCTCAAAGTTTAGGTCATATGATGAAAGATAAAAAGAACAACGGCAACAGTGAACCCATTTTATTTTCTGAAAAAATGATTTTACTTTAAGATGGAATAAGGTTATTAGTGCAGTTTTAGTAAAGTGGCCCTGTGAAAACTGACCATACATTGCCCGATTCACCTCCTCTGCTAACTGAAAATAGAGACCAAGGCCTCCTCAGCTTTCCTAAACTCGGTTTTTGGAAATAAGAACAGTATAAATGTCATATTTAATCCCATCTTGTTTTCATGACTTATTTGTACTGTTAAAAGTGAAGCAAACTGCCCAGAGGGCCAATTCTTTTAGGTCACTGACTTCCAGTAGAAAAAGCAGTCTACAAAAATCTCCTGGCTTGGAAGCATAGACTTATAATGACTCCTACTTCTTCTCTAAGTCTCCAGTATGTTCATCTGGAAAACATTTAGGCATTTCTAAAGAGATTCCAAAATGAGGCGATCTCTGGTCCACTGTCTGCTTCTCATAAAGGTCAACTACATGACCACCTAAACCACAACATTTCTGGGACATATGGAAGAAATGATTTGCTAAAAGGAATGCTGATCATTTCAAAGGGCAGATGGAGCTCTTAAATAGTAAAGTGTATTGTATTCACTTATCAGGCTCGGTGTTTTCTTATCATTTAAAGCCTCTCACAAGCAAAAGAAAAATATTAAAAATGTTTCAGTGAAATATGGTGCTGTTCCAGCTTGTCACTTGACATAATTTGACTAGTACATGCATTCAGTATGTCATTTGTACTTGAACTAATAAAAATAAGCGTTGATATCTAAATAGCACCTGAACAGTGTCTAATGTAATAGTATTAACTTTTAATTAGTAATTATCCATCAACAAGATCTGCCTGTTGATGACCTTCAAAAACTCAGGAAACAAGATACAAAATCTTTCTATACTCATTTAGAACTATCATTAAATAAGATTTATTACCTTAAATTTTTTATGCTTATTTATTTCAAGTTACATCTCATAGTCCCTCCTCCCTCTCCCAGTCCCATCCTCTTTCCCTCTTCCCCCTCACTCTCCCATCTGCATTTTTTTTTAATTTAAGGTATATCTTTTCCCCCAAAAAAGTTTCCCTTTTACGCCAATAAAAGGCTTTTTTTACAGAAATAAATACAATAAGAATAATTAGGACATAATTATGAAAATTATAATATTATCTTAAATTTTATGTGAGATTTTCTTGAGTAATAAATCAAATTGTGAAAATGAAGTTGCTTGGAAAATCAGACTAGTTGAGTCAGTGTTAACTGTGCCATTGCCCCAAATTCTTACTCTAGTCATTTGTATTCTTTTCTTCCAAATTTGTGGCAGTATTAACTACCTTCAAGTTTTCTGATCTTCATCTGCCCACCCAAAGAAACAATCATATTGAAACAAAACTTTTTAACATGCATAAACCATTGTATTTCAGCCTACATCTTTTAAAATGAGGAATTATACAGCTCAATGCCCTGCTAACATTCTGTAATATGGAAGCAGAAGCAATATTAACTGCAAATTTAATCCTTGCAATCAAGAGAAACATATTACATTGTAACTTGTTCAGAACCTACAATTCTGGTCTTAATTAACCATCTTATAACCCCATGCTGTAGATCAAATGGGGTCATAAGAAACAAAATTGCTTACCTCGAGCCAACATCACTATTAGAGAGTAACTCAAAACATATGTTTTACTGATACCCTAGGTTTTACACCATCTTCATAGGAAAGGCAGGCAACTTGATGGCATTAGGACCAACTTTATCTTCATAACACATCAGAATAAAATTCCAAGTGAATTAGATAAAGGAAGAAACCAAGTTGAAGTTTCACAAAGTAAAACCGTACCTGTTGATTCATAATCAGGAGGGTTTCTTTGAAACCTCAGACTAATTAAATACTAACTAGCTAGAAAGATAAGACATCTTGAGAGTATTTCATAGGGCTGATATCAGACTTTTGTGTGTATTTTCAGTAATTAGCTTAGGGCTTAACATCAAGTATTTGTAGAAAATCAATACATGTTTGTTAATATATTAGAAACACAACCTCCAAATCCTATATCCTTACTAATGACACTAATTTGTTACTCACAGCATTTAATTTGGGTGAAAAAAATCTGAAGATCTATAGAACTAGCACTTACGTAAACCATTTTGGATTTCTGTCATGTCCTACACTAAATTCTGATGTTCCTTATACAATTTCAAGTTTGAATGTCCCAGTAAGTTTAAAACTATTACAATTCTGGAGCTGACTTTTTTTTTTTAAACAATGTCTTCATGTTATCTCCTTTCTGTTTCCTAGTTTTATAAAGTTTTTTTTAAAGATGTGTGCTGTATTATAAATGAACTAATGTATTATTGAAACTCCTTTGCCTTCTCTGATACTCTATAGTCAACAAATGTTTACTGAGTACTTACTAGAGTAAAAAATTGACATGTAAATACTATAGAATTTCCTTTTGGAACAAGGAAAACATCCCAAATTTGAATATGATTAGCAATTCTACACAGAAATCACTCCATTATGTGCTCAAGATAGATGAACTGTATAATTTGTGAATAATATTTCAGAAATCACTGCAAGAAAAATGTGGAACTTGTGTCAGGAAGTACCACTTGTTCAGACAATCCTCATGTAGTTGCCAAGCTGATGGGAAACCCAGGTGTACATGGTAAGCAGCTCAGACATGATAGCTTAGGTGCAGCATCATAACCAGAGCCCAAAGGACTCACTTGGCAGAAAGCAAGATCCTGGGCTCACAACTTGAGAGCACTCTCAACATTTAATAACATCAAGTTGGTTAACACAGAACTGGAGACTGACCCCTCCTCTAGTATTTAAGGCAAAACTTACTGAGAATAGCTGATGTCCTGCGTTTTCAAACTATACTTACATTCATTTCCTATAATAAAAGGCTTTACCATAACCAACTATAGTAATGTTCTTTAAAGATATCTGCAGATTATTTAGGGGCTATAAAACTTGACGTTGAACATAAATTATACTGAACAAAATATCTGACAACTTAAATGAAGATTTTGTCTCATGGTCTCAGAAAGTTCAGTTCATGGTCATTTGGTTCCATGTCTTTGGATGGTGAGGCAGAATATCACCATAGCAGAAACTGGTGGAGAAGGCTGTTCACATCATGGCAGTCAAGCAGAAAGAAGGAAGGACCAGAGGCCAGTTTGTCCCCTTCAAATCTGTGACCCTAGTAACCTATTTTGTCTACAGCTTTCCAAAATAGAGCCCTAAGTGGGGATCAAATGCTTACCACATGAACCTGTGGGGCAAGTTCATACTCAAATGATAATTTCTCATGTGGGTATAAGGGTCATGGGCATTTCACAGTGCATATATGCCACCTCCTATAAACCACCATTATTCAAAATTATTAAGTTCAAACTTCTGCAGAGATTTCAACTCTTAGTGGTGGGTCGCTAGAAAGTGAGAAACAGGTTACATATCTCTAATACACAATAACACAAAGTTAAGAACTAGGAAAAATGGGATCAGAGAGCAAAATCCAGGATAGTGAAAGTTAAATTCTTCTACTTCCAGGTGTGGCATTTGTGGCACATAGTGTCATGATGGAAGAGTACTAATAGGTCCAGGTACTCTTGCCCCATGCCTTTGCCCATTGTAGCCCATGTGACCTCTCTAAGGCTGGCTCTGTTTGTTGCCTATAGTTTTTCCTTTGCAGAAGTTGCTTACTTAATTCTGGCATCACTAACACCTGTGAATCTCCACTGCACCTTAAGTTTCAAGCTCTCAGTTTCATGAATCACACTGAGGCTACCCGTAGGGACTCTGACTCTCAAACACTGTCTAGACTCCCAGGCCGTCCTTTGAAATATAGATGGAAGTCTTGATGGAACTGCAACTCTTGTGTTTTACATGAACGTTAAAACAAGCACCATATGGATGATGCCAAGCTTTGCTGTCAGCCTGTGCAGGAGCCAGGCTGGCCCATTTAGGCCACATCTGTGTTGGCTAAAGAGTGTCTGAGTAGCTGAACATGGGGTGAGGGGGGGAGAGGGGGCACACACGACACAACCTGAGAGCCAGGCATGCAGCACTCCTTAGTGCTCCATTCTTAACATAAAACTTCCCAATGAGTCAAAAAACTTACTCTGTGAGGCCCTCATGGTGTCTATCCCACTATCCCAATGCAAAGCATTTGCTTTCTTTTTCATGGTGCTAAACTCTGAACAACCACATATACTTTCTTTGTGCCCACTTGAAACATACCCTTCTTAGCCAAACTATAGTTTTCACCATGGCTTTTTACTCTAGTTCTAACTGTAAATTCCACTAATAGCTATGTACAATGAACATGTCACAGTCTGAATGTTAACCTGTCTACAAATTTCCTCCCCCAAATTAATGTCTTCATTTTAAATTTAGCCTCATTTAATTTCAAGACATGTACAAAAATATAAACAGACCCTCTCCCAGAATGTAATGTAGACTTTTCCAGTCTAATTCCCAAGTCTCATTTCTATCCGAAGTCTTATGAGCAGCATTATATCTATCAATACTCTGGTCTTCCGAGCTCTCACCATTATTTATTACACCATCAAACTTGCTCACAACATTCTAGGATTTTTCTAGTCAGTTCTCCAGATTCTTGCACATTCCTCCCCCAAACCATTCTTAAGACTTAAGAACCACACAGTCAGATTTATCACAGTAGTCACTCTTCTACTCTCACACCATTTGTGTGTATGCACTGTGTTGCCTTGAAAGGCAACTCTCCAGTAACATATTTCCTTTAACTAAGCCATATCTAAACTCTCCAGAATTTCTCAGAATAGTTTGATCTGTGAGAGACTTTCCATATTCAGAACATAAAAATGGTAAGTGAGAATTCCATACTAGGAACAATGATAGTTTAAAGGCATGAGGAAAAAGTCAAGTGACTCCATTCTCAGTGATCACGCATCACCTGTTTGTCACTGGTATATGCTTAAGTTCAGAATGAAGAACATGTCAAATCAGATATATGCGTGCTCTTTTCATCCACCAAAAGCACTTTCTAAATAACCTATCAAGGAATAATGTGCATGGTAGATTGCCCAGGCTTCCATTTGGTAGATATAAGACCCTACCTTACAGTAACAAAATTCCACGTTTGAGGCTAAAAAAATAAAAACAATTGACCAACAGAATGTTATTTTGATTTTTATTATACAACAGAAATCTAAACTCAAGACAAACGCTTTATTCTTGAATTCAGAACATATATACTGAAGTACCAATTAAAAAAATATTAAAAGATGTAGTTGTAAACTGTCACATACTAGATTTACAAAAAATACATAAAAGGAGTAAATTACATATTAGAAATAGGAGTCTCTCCCTCAAACTGAAGGAGTCTTCTTTAATAGCCATCAATGTAGCTCACTGGCAATCATAAAAAAATCCAAGGAGCTCATTCGTGTTGAATAAGCCCTAAAGGAAAAAATTGAGGGAATTCATTGATAATTTTCACAGCTTCATTGTAAAGTTCAAGATCTGAAAGAAACATTTAAGCAAATACTTAGTCTACAGTGGAATCTGTAGCATCGACTGTTATCTGAAGGATTTTTACCTATTTCTTTCCTTTTCAGAAGTCAATAAGTCAATTTATTTTCACAATTCACATTAATTTAACTATGGTGCCCCAAAGAAAGGAAAGATGAATACATAGTCACTTTCTACTGAGTCATTATTTCAGCATTTTGTGCACTGTTCTAGCTTCCATCTCATCTAATAAAATATTAATTTTATCATACTCTAAGTCCTTTTTATCTATAACTAGTAGTATTTACTTCTTTCATATGTAAGAAATGACTAGTTTACAAAACAGTCTCTTTTCATTTTATAGAAACTGAGAATATGCCAGGACTGAGATTTAAAACTAATACATATTAAATAAAAGTTTTCCTCCTATTAAAATGAGACTAGTAAATAGCATAATGCCTTACTTACCAAACCGATTACAATCTTCCTTAAACTGAACATAAGATGCACACATTATGGTTGCCTTGGATGTAACTTTTCCAACTACTTCCACAATTCCAGAGATTTCTTCATCAAGCTAAATATTGAACAAAATGTCAACTATGTCTGTTTATGATGATTGATAATGATAATGAACTTGGAAAGATGTTATAGTTTCCTTGTTTTTCAAATTGTTTCATAGCTTACTAATTTTTCATTGTAAAAAAGAAACTTTAAATTTTACCAACATAAAAATGGAAATATGTTTAGCATTAAGTATTGGTTGGATAACACTTTTTGTTACTTAAAAAATACCAAAAAGACTTTTGTTTTCTAATTTGTAAAAAAAAAAAGTTGACATATATAACTGATAAATTGGTACGAGTCCTGTTTTTATCTTCAGTAGTGGCTTAAGATACAGTTATACGTTTAGGTTGACGGCCAAGTCATTTAAAGACACTGAGGATGTTCAGAATTCCTATAAACAGGAATTTGTTTGAAAAGTCACTGAGAAGAATAGTGTATAAATCTTACGATGCATATTCTATATAGAGTAACCAAACAGTATTGTTTTTAACCACATTAAACAAAAAAATTAAAAATACATAACTTAAAAATTGAAAATGGAAAAAAAAAAAGCAGAATGCCACTAGGAGGTTGCAGCAGGAGGATCATCTGGGGCCATCTCTTCATCGCCAGGCTTGTAAATATGGAAGAAAAAGTTGAAAAGAAGATTTTCATATGTACTTTTTGGGTTATTTTTTAAGTAATAAAAACTGTTATCCAACCAATACTTAAGGGACACTTTCAGAAACTTAGAGCTCTAAGAATCACTAAAGGTTAGAAATGGAAATTAAACACAATATGATGCCATGGATTTGATTTTAAAGCTAAGGAAGTTTTATAATTGCAGCATTCACACTCCCACCCCCAAAATCAGAATAATAAACCAAATAAAAAAGTTAAATATGAGAGCATATCACTTAAAACATACTGGCTCCATCAACTCAATGGTTCCATTTTTTCCTTCTCCATCTGAAAGAATAAACATTTTCCCAGTGGGATGAATCTAAAAATGAAAAAAAAAATTCACATGAATTTAGAAAACAGAATCTACAGAAACAAAGTATTTAAAAATTTCACTAAGTTTTACTTGGTTGAACATAAAGTAATTTGTTTTGGACAGTTTTATTTGGTTCAAATTATAATCTTGTTACCATATGTGATCATTGGAAGCCCCATTAATTTTGAATTTCTAATAAACAATGAAAACATGTTTAGTGTTATGTGTGGCTTCTTATTTGCAAAATCTGGCAACTGTATACAAAAACTAAATTAAGTAAGTTTACACTACACTTCTGCTGACATTCATGATTTAGTACATCTCACAGAAGTTATGCTTTTAACATTAAGAACGATGATGTAAAAGAACTGGTAGCCACAACTGAAAACGCCTTCCCTTGGCATCTGAATTGAGCTCTGCCGCCTGATGTGACTGAGCATTTCAGTTAGTTACCAACAATGTGGCTCAGTCAGCCTACCTGAAAGGAAAGTTAGAATAATATTCTTTTCACTTAGGGCATGTGTGAATGAAATGACCCAGAAAATAAATCCTTACAAATGATTTTCTTTCCCTAGACTTTCTCAATCACTTCTGAGACGTTGGGCCTATTAACTATAGGACTAGGGCTGTGGTAAAACGGAGCTAGATACAGGGTACGGGAGGGGCTACTAAGTAATGTTTCATCGAGAAGCGACTGCAACGCAAAAAATACGCCCATAAACAGAGACATTTGCAAAAGACAGAGAAACAAGTAGATTCATCACACAAGTCTGGTTAAACCAAAAACTCGGACAGAAGACAGAGTAGCCTGGTTCGTAATTTCTTTCAGGTAAATACACAAAGGGGGCGGAGAGCGCTGAAATTAAAAGTTAGATCATCTGAAAACAGTTTTTGCGACCTAAAAGAAGCTGTACCAAAATGGAGCTGCAATGGCTTAGCAGTGGAAAAACACTTACTTGTGAAACATAAAGCAAGCTGGAGGGCAATGCGGTTTATGGCTACATGCTTTCACACACTCCCTACTCCCCCACCCCACCCGTGTCACTCCCGGGTAGCCACGCGGGCGCACGCACCTTTTCCAGTTTCCCCACTAAGCACACGGGCCGGCCGATGAACTGTGCGAGCATGCTGACGTTGACGCGCGCTTTGGGAAGCTCCATTACGTCCACCATGATTCCACCATAAACACTCGAAGCCCGCGGGAAAGGGAAAGCGGACTAGGACTGACTCTGAGCGGGCCGCCCAACGCCAACCCGGGCCGACTTCCAGAACACCAATCAGAGGAGACCTCCGTTCCAGCTCCACCAATCAAATCCACAGAAACGTCTAGTTCCCTCCCCGGAAGCTGGAGCTGGGGCGCCCTGCTTCCGGAAGTACGGAGCCACTGCCTATTGACCCGAGGCGTTCCGGAAGTTGCTGGGGCCGCAGCCGAGTGGACAGTGGAGGCGGGACTTGGAGGGGCGGGGGCTGAGGCGGCGGACTCGGGAGTTGGGGAGGCTGAACATTAAGTCAACTCCGGAAGGAGGCTGAAGCACCGCGACTGGCGGCGGGCGGCGGACTGCGGCAGAGTCTCAGGTAGCTCTTTCTTGCGACAGACGTCTCGATCTTCGTGCCTCTCTCCTCTGGAGGACTGGACGGTCGGGGCAGGGGGCGGAGTCGGGCCCGAGGTCCAGGAATGCCGTGGCGCTGGCGGTGACAATTGGCTCGCTACTACGTGGGTGGCGCGGGTGCGTGCCGGACCTGGGGTTTGGATTTTTATTTTTGACCTCGTTCGACCTGAAGGGAATCGTCATCAGTCTTCATACCCTTCCTCAGGAGGTTGTTGCTAGGAGACAGAGGTCCGTTTTATGTAGCACTCAGTGTAACGTACCTGTCACCTTACCTCAACCGGGAGCAAGAGGTGCTGACCCTTTCATTACTTTTGCTAGCCTTAGCCGGATGGAGATGTCCATTTCCTCACCGACTGAATGTGAGCGAATAGATGCACTGGGGCTCCAGTAGAGGAGGACCACTGGACAGGACTAAAGGAGACAAGCTTCACCAGCTGTCAGACCCAAGCCGGTGCTCCCCCACTGGTGACACATTTTCTCTATCTGCAAAATGAGGGGTTGATTGATTTGCAAAGCCCTGGCTAATTCTAATTTTGAGTTGTAATATTGTATCTAGTTCCTCGAGGTACTTTGAACTGGCTGTCTGAAACCAATTTATTCCAAGATTTGGGGGAAATTATCCGATGTGTACCTCGTTCATGGTATGAATGGAAGCTGGTGGCTATTGATTTTAATGATTTCACTAGCGGGGGATTGGTACTAGGAAATGTCGAAACGAATGCGCATAAAAATATCTTCAAAAGAGGTTGCAGAAATTAGAACATAATTTTATTTGGGTCTCCTAATTATGTGGAAACAATGTCTGGATTTTCCTTAAGCCACAGACTTATTAGCCTTCAAATTCAGGATCCTAATTGGAGTTCCGATGTAGTCCTTCTGTTGTTGCCTTAAGTAATAAATAATCTGCAAAGATGTAATTTGAGATTTTTATGACAATTTAATATCGAAATCCGATATACGGTGTTTAAATGATTGTTAGCTCTCCTTAGTATTCATGTAGTACTTAATATGTTTGCCTTAATTCTGTTGTTACTAAAACAAGTTTAAAGAATTTTATTTGTTGTGGGCTGCATTTCCTTTGGGTGCTGGCAAGTCAGTATTTTAGCATTCAGGGTAAACCATTGTTTTTTCTACCCTGATGCATAGCACCTTTTAGCTCAGTGAGAAGTAGCCAGCAGGAAGTGAGTTACCAGGTCAGTTCCAGCTTGGTTTCTCTGTATGCTGCAAGCAAATGGTACCCTGTCTTCAGCAATAGGTTCTTACCGCCTATTTATGGTTGACAACTAGAAGCCATGGTCGTAAACTGTGTTGTCTGGGTGCCTCTGAGGCATCCCTCTCAATAACTCCCAGGGAGGTATCTTACATCCGGCTCCAAGATTTTTAATTTAAAAACTCAAGTCTTTGGGGAAAATATTCTTCACCCATGCATGGTACCTCCATTTAAACTCCTTTTTAAAAACAGTTATACTTTTCAATTAGCTTGCAAAGTGGTGTGTTTCCTTGAGGCCTTTTCATACATATCTTTAGTCTTGGTTAGCCCACTGCAGCCGTCTGCTTTACCCCTAATCTGTTCTCATCTCCAGTGTTTTCCTCCCAGCATCCTTCCCCAACAAACTACCTTTATAGCACACATGCTTTGCTATCCCCTCCACTCAAGATTTCTCTATTCCCATCTCTGACCTTTTGTGGTTTCCTGACCTGTAAAGACACTACAAAGTAAATCCACAAATCTAAAAATTCGAAGCTAGGATCCATATATGAGAAAGAACATGTGGTATGTGTCTTTCATGTCCTGGGTAACCTCATTCAGTATAATATTTTCCAGTTCTTTCCATTTTTTTTGTAAATTTCATAGTTTCATTTTTTTCTGTACAGCTGAATAAAACCCCATTGTGTATATGTACACATTTTCATTATTTGTTCATCAGTTGGCGGGCATTCAGGTTGATTCCATTTCCTAGCTATGTCAATAGAACAACAATGAATACAGATGTCAGACTATCTCGGTAATAGGATATTGAGTGCTTTGAATATAAGCCCAGGAGTGGTATAGCTAAATCATATGGTAGTTTTCTGATCAACTTTCTAAGAAACCTATACACTGAGTTCCTGTCTTAGATACTTTTCTGCTGACATGATAAAACATTATGACCAAAAGCAACTTAGTACAAAAAGGTTTATTTGACTTATAAATCATAGTCCACTGAGGGAAGCCAAGGCAAGAACTCAAGCAGGGCAGGAACCTGGAGGCAGGAGCTGATGCAGAAGCCATGGAGGAGTGCTGCTTACTGGCTTGCTCCTCATGGCTTGCTCAGCCTGCCCTGTTATAGAATCCAGGACCACCAGCCCAGGGGGCTCCACCCACAATGGACTGGACCCTCCCACATCAATTATTAAGAAAATGCTCTGTGGTCTTGCCTATAGCTCAATCTTATGGAGGTATTTTTTTTTCAATTGAGATTCCCTTCTCTTAGATGATTCTACTTGTGTCCAGCTGACATAAAGCTATCCAAGACACTTTAATAGTGACTTTACTAATTTACATTCCCACCATTAGTACATAAGTGTTTACCTTTCTTGGCATCCTCTCCAGTGTTTGCTTGATAGTAGCAGTTTTGACTAGGGTGAGATGGTATCTCAAAATAGTTTTAATTTCCATTTTCTCTAATAATGTTGAACAGTTTCTTAGCCATTAGTGCTTATTCTTTTGCAGATGCTCTATTCAGTTCCATAGCCTTCCTGCCCTTCCCCTTTTGATTGAGTTATTTATTTTCCTGAGTTGTTATATACTCTAAATACTACTTCTATTTTGGGTATATAACTAGCAAAGATTTTCTCTCCTTTTGTAAGCTGCCTCTTCTTTCATTTAGTAACTTCCTTTACTATACAAAACATTTACTTTCACAAGAATCCCTTTGTTGATTATTGGTCTTATCTCTGTAGTGATATAAATTCTACCCAGAAAGGCTCTACTATGCTTTTATCTTGAAATGCACCCCCTACTTTTTTCTTTAGTAGTTTCAGAGTATAAGGTCTTACGTTGAGGCCCTTAGTTTGTTTGGAGTTGACTTCTGTGCAGTGTAGGAAACAAGGAAATAGTTTCATTCTTCTATATGTAGATACCCAGATTCCCTGCCACCATTTGTTGAAGATGCTACCTTTTCACTACTGTGTGTTTTTGGCATATTTGCTAAAACTCAGGTGGCCATAGTTGCATTGCTTTTCTATTTCATTGGTGTATTTGTCTCTTTCTGTGAAAGTACCATGCCTTTTTTTGTTACTATGAATCTGAGGTATAAGTTGAAATCAGTTGTGGAGATACATCCTGTTAGTGAAAATGTATACAATTGTGTTAGTTTCACACTTTCTTTCTTAACCTGGCTATCATCCAGTTAATTGAGACTCTATTATATTATTTGTTAAACAGGCTTTACAACACAAAAACTGAGCAGTTATTACTCTATTCTTAACCCAGTAAGCTAATCTGACTTCCCCCCAGCTCAAATCCCAGAGATACTTGCACTTTGTGGCTTTCCTGCTTCAGGAAGCTCTTATCTCATGTCCCCTGCACATCTGCCTGTTGCTAAATCCTTCTTCTATTTCCTCTTCTCTAACTCCTCCTCCCCTGAGGGCAGGAAGTCCAGCCCTATTCTCTTCCCTTCTCAGTGATTGTAAGCTGCTTTATTGGTGTATCAGGGTACAATTGAGGAGCAGTGTTTACACAAAATTCAGACAGGAGATTCTAAGTACAAGGATTACAACTAGATGGGCGGGGGTACAGAAATCAGTATTTGATTTACACAATAACTATCCCTACAATTTCCAGCAGTATTTTTTGCTCAGGATTGCTTTGTCTGTGTAGGGTTGTTTGTGCTTCCATATGGACTTTAAGATTATTTTTTCCCTTTCTGGGAAGAATGTTGCTGGCCTTTTTCTCCACATCACATGGAATCTGGGGTGACCTAAACATGTGTACCTGGATCATGATCACTCATATTGGCTCCAGAATAAACTATGTCTTACTCTCTTTAAGATGAGAACTGTGGCTTTTATGTTGACATAATGGCTAGAAGAATCGATATTGTGAAAATGGTTATCTACCCCAAAATCCACCCCAGATTCCATGTTCTAATGTGGAAGCAGTTTCACAGAGTTTTTATAGTTTTACAGAGCAAAGGAAGTCATAAATCAAGGCCACTTTAGAATACGTTGGTGTATTCTCCATAAGAAAGGTGAGTATGAAGAGATGGGGGGGAGCTATTTTATAAGCCTAAGATGTTACCTGCTGATATTCTTAGCTCTTGGATTGGTGGAAGCTAGTGCTTTCCTATGTTAATAGATTCTAAGAGGTTTTTTATGTATCATTTCAAGGTATTAGTTCAGATACAGAGTGGGGCAAGGCTGTTCCAGAAGGCTAAAAGTAGTCCAAGATAAAATAATTAGCCTCTGAATCTAAAAAATTCCAATCTCTCCCCAGTACTTAAGTTTCAGTGAGTCCATCAGTCTCTGCAGGCAGAGACTCCTTCCAGGAGTGTTTTGTTCACAGCCAGACACAGCTTCTTTTCTGGAACTTTCATTTATGCTTCTATCCTCAATTTCACTCCATAGTGTTTTGAAGTTTTCATTGTAGACATTCTCCACATCATTGGTGAGGTTTATTTCAAGTTCATTTGTTTGTTTGCTTTATTTTGCTGTTATGAATGATGTTTTTCTGGTTCCATTCTCAGAATGCTTATTATTATTATAGATGAAGGCTACTCTTTTGTATGTTGATTTTGTATCCTGATACTTTACTGAGTATGTTTATCAGTTCTAAGAGTTTTCTGGTTGAATCTTCAGGATCTCTTAGAGAATCATAACAGGAACAAGTATAGACTGCCTCCTTTCCTATTTGTAACCTTTTTTATTTGTTTCTTTTTTTCTTAATGCTCTAGCTAATCCAGTACAATATTGTATATTGAGGGTGGAAAAATAGACACCCTTATCTTGTTCCTGATTTGTGTGTGTATGTGTGTGTGTGTGAGTGAATTGTTTTTGAGTTTTCCTTAATACGATATTGGCTATTGGTTTGTTGTATACAACCTTTATTATGAAATATAGTACTTCTATTTGAGATTCTGGTAGCCTCTCATTCTTTTGTTTGTTTGTTTGGTTGTTTTTTTTTTTTTGAGACAGGGTTTCTCTATGTGTAGCCCTGGCTGTTCTGGAACTTGCTTTGTAGATCAGACTAGCCTCAAACTCACAGAGATCCTCCTGCCTCTGCCTCCAAGTGCTGGGATTAAAGGCATATGCCACCATGCCCAAATTAGCCTCTCATTCTTTTGTCCTAGGTTTAACTCTCTATTCTTCTTGTGTTTCAGATTTGAGGTGGATCTTTATATCTTATTTGTGATGTTCAGAGCCTTTCTTTGTCTGATTCTATGCTTTTAACTGAACTCGACATTTCTTGCTCTGGCATCTTTTTGTTTTGTAATTTGAAATTATAGATTTATATTTTATGGAACTTTTCTTTTGTTGATTTCTGCAGTTTGGTTCCAGACTGTTTCTCAAGAAAAGCTTTGTTTCCTTCTTTGCACATGTTTGGCCCCAGGCTTTGTGCCTGTTCATTGTGGGACATGATTAATTAAAATATGGGCTTGTATCCATCAGAAATCAGTACTGGCCATGAGAAGACTCTTGGATATTCTCCCATAGATTTTTAGCCCTTCCTTCTTTCTGGCCTCTGTAGAATTTCCTTATTACTTAATGGTTTGGCCTTACATTTTAAAATGATATTAACACACTCTAGTGTTTTTACATAGGTTGTATCAAGATTCAATTTCTCTGGACACCTGATTTTTCATATTACCAGAAATATAAATGTGCTAGTGTTATTTTTGGCTAGTATGAAGAAGTGCATGCCTGTTTTTTTTTTTTTTCATCCCATGAATGTTATTTAAAAGAGCTTGTGTAGGAATTCTAGTTGGTGAAGACACCAAATACAACTATACATTAACCAAAGCTTTAATGTATAGTAGAAGTGACGTGTATTAAGGGGTCAAAGTGAGTTGAAATGGTAACTTGGAATGTCTTTCTCAAATATGATATCAAAGAACTAGCTTAATGGTGGTCTAGAAGGATGTTGGATGAAGAGTAAAATGATCAATTTCATATTTTAGGAGAAACATTGATAGTTCTGAATAGAGAATGGCTTAGAATAGCCTTATGAATGTACTTTTGGTACAAGTAATACCACTTTTTATCTATCATGAAAGTTACTGCTTAACTTTGACTATTTTTAACCCTGTAATTCAGTGTGTTGTGTAAGTTTATACTGTTATGCAACCATTACCACCACTGTTTCCACCTTCACAATTTTTCACCTTCCAAAATTCAAATTCTGTGACCATAACTCAATCATTTCTTAGCACCTTTACTTTCTATCTCCATTGACGTAGCTACTCTAGCTAGGTGCCTTATGCAAGTGCAGTTATGCAATATTTTTCCTTTTGTGTGAGTTTGTTTTATTTAGCAGCATCTTTAAGGTTTATTTTGTAGTATGTGTTAGAGTTTCATTCCATTTTAAGGTTGAGTAAAACCCCATTGTATGAATATACCATATTTTGACTATTCATCTTTCCACTGTTGGGCATTTGGACTGTATCCATCTTCCAGCTTAAATATTTAAGTTAAAAAAAAAAAAGAACAGATAAAAGCCACTATGAATTGACTTGGTTAGTTCTAAGTTTATTAACATCATAAGGGAGTGGGACCATGAATATGAAGGCAGTGAGAATCCAAATCATCTCCCATCATTTTACAGTACTACCTTTTTAGTAGCCACAGTGTTGCTTTATTATTCACATAAACCTTCATCCCACCAAGTTCTTGGGAGAATCTAACCAAAAATAAATAAATTGATAATTTGTCACTTATCTAGTTAGTCACTTGACTACATTCCTCCAAACAGATATGCTGTAAAAGGGTACTTCTGAAGGATTGAGTACAGATATGGATACTGTAGAGGAAAGATTGGTTGTCATAATCTATACTGGTGATACTTGTATGCAGAATTCTATGGCAATAGGAGAAGAGAGAAACCAAAAGTTCAGTATTAAGAAGTGAGAGATAGTGGTTGGCAGACATGCAGTAAAGGCCAAAAATGAAATAAAGATAACACATAAGATTCTGCCTGTAGAAGCTGGTTTGATCATAATACTGCTCCTAAGATAGAGGTGTTGGGTTGGTTTGGAACTTACTATGTATTGAAATGTTAATTGCTTACCCCTCCAAGATCATTGCTGTCCTACGACCAAATCCTCATATATCCAGTTGTGTAAGACTTGGCTCCCAAAATAATCTCTGATTAGTTAAATAAAGTTGCCTATAGCCTAGACTGGGCAGAAGAGAGAGGTAGGTGGCCCTAAAGTTCCTGGGCTTTGGGGGAAGGAAGAGGATCAGGAGGGAAGAAGGAGGAGGAAGGAGACACCATGGGTTATCATGGACAAGAAACACATGTAGCTGAGACCAGCCTGCTATGAGGATCAGACCAAATAGAACAGATGCAAGTATTATGGGATTTTACCTGGGGAAATAGACAAGATAACTTAGAGGGTTAAGATCTGCCCAGCCACAGTGCATTTAAGCCTTATCAAGTACCTAACAGGTTTCACTGTGTTTATTTAGAATGGAGCAGGTTAAGGAATAATTATATGAATAAATATTCAATTTTAATTACTTCAACATAGAGGAGTCTGTGTCCTTGGGAAAATGACTGAGGCTTGGATATTAAAAGAGTATAAATAGCACAGAAGGAAGAACATGACTTTGGAGCAGAGAAAAATGTGTTAAGTTCTGATATGTCTTACTTGAGTGACTTGGACAAATTACTCAACCTTTCAGACCTATACCTTTCTGTATTAACACAGAAGAAAAGCTTCACAAAATTACTGTTAGAAGCACTAGATTCGTGTATATAAAGCCCTGAATCTAAGGCATTGTGAACCCTAAGAACTTTAAATAACAAAAAGTGGTTCTTGTGAAGACTAAATTGTCCTTAAGTCTCTATGGGGCATCTTGATGGTAAAGAGCACTGGGACAGTGACTATAGAAAGAAAATTCAAGCTGCTTGTCCAGAAGGAAGTGTCTGAGACTACAGGTCCTGAATCCATTTGAGTTGTATTCACCCAGCTCTCCTTAGCAGCCTAGGTAGATAAGAGATCATGCCTTTTACTCATGGGGGTTTAATAAGATGTTTTCTACATTTTCATCTATGTCTTGTCGGAAATTATCACCCTATTAGTCTTGACTCTATATTTTCCCTGCTTATGTTGATCTCATTCTAGTGATTTTACTGAATAGAGAGGCTGGATTGGTGAAGTAGCTTATTATTGTTGGCGGCTTCTTGCTCTGTGTCTAGTCCTGGAAGTCAGATGAATGTATATATTTCTTTGATTCATTCAATTCTAGTGGCTAATAGACATTCACCATGTGTGGCAGTAATTGGGCCTTTTTTGGCCTAGACCATAAAAGACTCTAAATGAGTTGGAAAATGAGGACTGATTTGTAATTCTTTGAACTTGAAATTAGACAAACCCTGTGCCCTGCTTACAGAGCTCTTTCTCTTTTAAGGTCTGATGGGGCACTGGCATCCTAATTACTACAGATGGCTTTATTCATCCATGAGACATTGTTTATTATGCATGGTCATTTTACCTGAGAAAAATGCCTATTCTGTAGAGGTACTTTGTGTTCAAATTGTCTGGAATCTTTTTGAATGTGTTCTTTCAGAGGTGCACAATTAAACAGAGTGGGTATTATTGTTCTGATGGCCTATACAGTCTTTTTTATGCCCAACTAGCAAGGGTTTCTTTTGACCTTTATGTAGAATCGTGTTTGTAATTTTCCTAAAACACAAAATTATATCATTAAATCATTAACTTCGAAGGATCAATATGATATAAAAGGCTGTAAATTACCTTCTTAGTGAATGACTGAGACCTGGGTGATAATTTGCAAATGCAACTTATAATTTCTCAGAGGTCAGTAACTTGCTTTTCTAGGTTCTGTATCATTTACAATGTTTGATAAAATAAAGTAATGCTTTGGGGCCTTGCATGATGGATTAGTGGCTTAGCAGACAAGGTACTTGCTGCCAAGCCTGAGGACCTCAATTTGATCTGCAGTACCACATAACCAAAGAAGAGAAACATCTCCCAAATACTGTCCTCTGATCTCCACATCTGAACCTTTGCATGTGTGCATGTGTGAACACAAACACAATAATATTGTTTTTCACTCCAATGATAAAAAACAGGGGAAGTTTGTCTTAGATAAAACCTTTGACTTGAAGGTGTTTCCTGATTAGAATGCGTCACATAGTAGGTGGTGGTGCCACACATCATCAGAGGACTAGGACACAGCATGTGTTTATTACATAGTGCCAGTATTCACAGAGAAGAAAAGGACACTGTTCTTTACACAGGTAAAGTCTCACATTCTTAGGTTTCATGGAGTTTCTTTATCCAGAGTGCTGTCCCTGCTCAATGATTAATATGGCCAGAATCCTTTTCATCAAATGCCTTGGCTTTCAACTAAGGACAGTTTTGCTACGCAGGGATCATTTGTTAATCTCCAAAGGCATTTTTGGTCTTCTTAACCATGGAATGGAAGGTTTTTAGTAGGTAGACACCACCGATTCTAGTTAATTCTAGTTACACTGTACAGGATCACTGTGAGACAGTCTTACACGGGTGGGGAAAGGGAGCATCACTCCCTGGGCACAGTTAAAGCATGGTTGAAATCTATGAAAATTGTTAGTGTTTAATGGTAAATTCCTTATCGTTAACTTTCCACTTGATGTTCTTTTTCCTGAAAATACATAAAGATGTTGGGGATGGAGAAGCTGGACTCCTAATTCATGCCTGTTGACACTCTTCATTGCTTCTCTAGTTTTCTTGAGCAAAATGATTCTCAGTAAGAGTGAGATTAGCCTTACCAGCACTAGCCATCTGGACCAGTTCCCAATGCCTTCAGTCAACTCTGAGAGATTACAGCTGACTGCCCCAACTTCTAAAGATGCAGTCCCAGCCAGGACTGTTGAAAGCAGTTCTAGTTTGTTCCGCACACTATGCTAATCACAGACCTGGATGGATGATGATAAAGGACTCCACAGCCATTCCATCGTGGCCAAATGGGGGAGCATTCCCCTACTTGAACAATTACAGTGCCTACGCTGTGAAGGTCTCTGGAGAACTCCCTTGTACTCTTTCAGAATCCTCTCTAGCTTGATGCTCTGTGTGCAGCTTGTAGTTCATGATTATCCAACTTACAAGTATTTTTAAGTGTCTTTTTAAGTTACTAGCTTGCTAAAAACATCCATAAGGTCATGGTAGGAGAATAAGTTTCATTGAAATGTTTTCATTTTCTGTTGACATATATACATATGATGTCACTTTCACCTCAGGTTACAAGTGAAAAGGTTGGAAGTGTTAAATTGGAACATGGCATCTCTTAAAAGAGAGGCTGTGGCATGCTTGACTCTGCCTTACCATGTTTCTTCCCACAAGACTGATGGAGACAAAGGCAAAGGGTCTTATAGAGTTAGATGAAAACGAGTAGTAAAATTCAGTACAGCTCTGAGTAGATGGCAAGGAAAAAGAACCGAGCTCGGTCTGTAATGAGCTGCAATTGACATGGCACACATCTTCATGTCCTATCAGGGTCACTGCCATACCAAACTGTTATGTTGAAAATGCCATCATTGTCTAGATAGTTGGGCATGTTTAATTGGTTATCTGATCTTTCTTTCTTTCTTTTTCTTTTTCTTTTTGTGATGTACCTTAGTACATTAGTTAGTTGGTTGGATCAGTAGTAAAAATATGAAGTCTTTTGGTGAGAAAAGGTGGGATTGCCACCACCAATTTGTGTCTGTGATGTTGAAGTTAGTCTAATGTATTCTGAGGCTGCTTCCAAGCTACTCTTGGCCAGAAGGGGAAATGGAAATCAGAGAAAAAGAAAGAACAATGAAAAATTTCCTACTGTTAGAAAAGCTAATGTGTTTTTATTTGTTTGTTTGTTTTGAAGGTTAATAAGTACATGTGTTATTAGCTTTTATGAGAAAGACAACAGAAAATGCCAGCTGTAAGTCTCTGCAGCTGCCAGGAGAAGGGAGACAGTGAGAGAAAGCCGGGCTGTTTGCAGGAGAGGTCAGCAAGCAGCAGTGAGGCAAAAGAACAGGGCTTCAGCAGAAGAATGAAAACTCCCAGATGCCAGGGAAAGCTTGCTTGTGTTTGGTCCGTATCTGTAAAGAGAGAAAGCTTGCTTGTGTTTGGTCAGTATCTGTAAAGAGATAAAGAGAAGAAAAGAAAAGGTTGGGCTTTTCTGAGTTGGGGCCAGCCACAGAGAGGCTCTGTGGTGCAGCCTGAGGAGGCCTCTGCAGGCAGCTGCACTCTCAAGTATTTTAAATGGCTGAGAGTGGATGCACTGTTTAGATGTCATTGAATGTGTCTTAAAGGGTTACAGAACGGTTTTATTTCAACACATAAATATTTGCAGCATTCAGGAAACTACAATGTTTTTTAGAATTTTTAGTGGAAATCTTTAGTTATAAACTTAAGAAGTGGATGGTAGCAGATAATTTAAAAACTTTAAGGGGCATGTGAGAGCCCAGGTACAGTTAGTAGTTTTGAGATTTTAAAGATATTTATTATTCTTTGATGATTTCTTGCTCATGTATAGTGGATTGGGGTCATTTTTGTCACTACTGCTATTCCCTTTCTCATCCTTGCATGCTCCTGCTGAGCCCATTCACAACAAACTTCTCTCATGCTTTCCTGTCTTGTTTGTTTGTTGTGACCCACTGAGTTTAATTCCAGCATGGATTGGTGGGTTCATTTTCTGGAGCATGGACCCCAGTGAAGAAAATTACTGTTTTGTTCTCAGCTGTCATTAACTGGCAAGTTTTCCTGAGGGTGGAGTGAGGACTCAGGCTCCTTCCCTACCCATGATGGAATTGTGCTGGGCCTCATCTCATGCAAGTCTTGTGCAGCTAATCACATTTATGGGGATTATAGTGGTAATGTCCATGTTATTTTCAGAAGTCAGCATTTTTTAACACTTCTTCCCATCCTTCAGCTCTTTCTACCCTTGTCTTCTGTGCTCTGATACAGATTTCCCTTTTAGAGCTGTGCACATAACAGTCACTTATTAGTAGTACTTTAATACTTATGAGTATCTGTGTTGAGTCACCAGTACCCACTGCAAATAGAAGCTTTTCTTACAAAAACTGAGAGCAGCACTTACCCCTGTGTATAACCGTGCATATTTAGAAATCTTTTGACGCCAAGTTAATTTAGCAAAATGGTAGTAGGTTTCCCCCTAGGGACTATTACTTCCCCAACCATAAGCTTTTGACCAAGGTTTCAGTACCAGGCACAAATATCATCTTGTGAAATATACCTTAAATCAAATCAGAAAGTGGTTGGATACCCCCATAGTAGTATTACCACTATTGGAGCACTGGGCACATTTTTCTGCAGACTTACAGAATATGCAAAATCACAAATTGACAGACTCTTGGGAATGTCTTAGAATAGCTAAAGTCTTTTAGAAAATTTCCTTTGTTGATTAAATTAAGGCTATTAACAATTCCCATATTAGCTCTAAAACTGTCATCTAAGGCAAACTCCACTTTGCATAATATTCACTTAATTTACATAATATTTTACAAAATTGAACTAGTTGCTACCTTATAAAAAGTATTTCTACACAATACTTCAGCTTTTACAATACCTTAAAATCATATTAAAATGAAATTTATGTTTTCTTTTTGTTGTTTATTTTTTAGGTTAGCATACAAAGTAATGAATGGGTCTCATTATGGGATCATCTTCATACTGTTTTTCTTCTTTTAAACATTCCTTTCATACTTTTTTTACTCAACTTATCACTCTCTTTGATCTCTAAGGATGGAAATGCCAGTCATTTTTTTTTATTCTGGCTCTTTTTTATCTGTACACCACCCCTCTTTACCCCAGACATTTCCTGTCTTAATCCAGTTGTCATACTTAGCCTCTGCAATTAATTTCTGTAAGAAATTAATCTCTGCATAAGCTCTTCTAGAGTGTATGAATTTAATATTCAGCAAATCCTTGCTATGTTGCTCTGTATATTCTAATATTTTTGACTCTTCAGTTTTTAAGTAATTTTTCTTTATTCTTCTACGGTCTTGAAGACTACATTTATTAACATATCACCTTGATTGTAGTGAGGTTAATTCCTTTGCTGTTCCTATTGGTCCTTCTTACAGAAAAGACACTCCTTCTCTTTTCATTTGCATCGATGCCCTACCCATCAGATGCCTGAAAGGCAGTCTACCAGGGCTTTTGGAGTTCTCTGTGATCTTTTGGAAATGATTTATGCTGTTTAATGCATTCTTATGTAAGATTAAAGCTACAAAAAGCATGAAGCACAGCCCTACACTATTTCGGTAACTCTCAGTAGAAATTAGTAAACTTTCATCTACATTTGCATTTTATTTTCATAACCATGTACTTCATAATCCAACATATGGAAGAGGAGGATTGCATATTGTTTAGGATTTTAATTTTATCAGAAGTATGAAATTCACTGCTGAATGTTTTGGTACAAGCATGGAAGAAGAAAATGTGTTTATAAATGTACAAATACTTCTTCTATAGTGAAGTGGCTGCTGGATTTCAGTCATACAGAAATTTTACTTCTGGTATATTTACATTAACTAGTGAAATTAAACATAATAAAACTAAAAAAAACTATGTTTTTTTATGTCTTAATCTTTTGTCATAGGTGATATTACTTAAAAGGAAATCCTTGGAATAATATGAAAAAAATAATTATATTATGCATTCTTCTATTCCTCCCACTTAAGAGTTGTGAGATCTGTCTTGCCTTGCATCTGGCATACCTGCTAGATGTGGTCTGTGTACATCATTAAATGTGAATACACTGCCCCTTATGTTGGGGTTGTGTTGAATGCATAAAGAAGTGTTTTACTTTTACACAGATTATCTGTACCAAACACAAAATGATTTAAAATTTTGAGATGGTTTTCTGAATAACTGACTTCAAATGTTTATGAAATACCCAAATATGCTAATAATGAATACTCATAGCTTTATTGAAGCATCATGTGATTTGTATGTTTTTTCTCCTAATTTTTGGCTTGAGAATGTGAAGTCTGCCCTCATGTAGGCCTGAGATCCTATGTCTGCCTATTAGGAGGACATAATTCTAACTTAGCCAGTAATAGTATTGCATTTAGCAAGTAATACATTTTTAAGAATAAATCTTGATTTTTTTTCCTTTTTGCAATGCTAAAATTTGCTTATTATAGACTATTTTTAAAATACTGAAAATAAAAGAGATAGGAAAGAGCATGGAACATGCTCAGGAACTCACATAGAAGTCATCATTCATGTAATCAGAAGCAGCATTCGGGCAGCTGTGTTGTGTACAGACCCTTCTCACTGGAAGGTTATGTTCTTGCTAATGATTGTCTCAGAAGAATTGTAGGCTGAGGTGACATTTGTCCTTCCAAAATATGAGTCCCCTACTGCAACATCAGTGCTGTGTGAGTCTGTGTCCTAAACACCAATGGTGGTAAAACAGAAAGACAAAGTAAGTCGAGTCTTGCTTGAATTTAGCTGTTGTGGAATTTGTAGATGTCTTCGAAACAGAGGAGCAAGGCTTGTACAGAAGGGGATTCATAAAGACAACTACTGAATTAATCGAATGTATTTGACTAGTACCGAGGAGTGTGCTAGTATTTCAGAAGTTTTAAGACCTCCTTTTCTTCAGGGTTTTGGGGTGAGTGTGTGTGTGTGTGTGTGTCTGTGTGTGTGTGTGTGTGTGTGTGTGTGTGTGTGTGTGTGTGTGTGTGTGTTCATGCTGGGGTGCATTGTGACAGTGCCTGAGTGGAGGTCAGGGGTCAACCTTTGGAGTCAGTTCCTCATTGTTTGGAACTGTCTCTGTTGTTCTGCCGTGTGGATTGCTCACCCAGGTTAGGCAGTCTGGGGATTGGGTGCTTGAGCTGTCCCTGCCTCCCATCTTGCTGTTGGAGGCTGGGGTTACAGCTGGGAGCTGCTCATCCTGCTTTGTCCACGCCTTCCAGTGGCCACAATTCAGGTCCTGAGGCTTACACAGCCAGTGCTTTGACCCACTGAGCCATCTCTCCTTCCTGTTTTTTGAGATAGGGTTTCACTATGAGGCCATGGCTGCTGGGAACTTGTAATATGTAGTAGGTCAGCCATTACCTTGCTGTGGTACATTTTCCACTGGATAGCCAAGGATTGGAATTACACACATGAACAACCATTCCTGACTTTGATGTCCTGTTGATTAAAAATCAGATATCAATAAAATTTCCTGTGCATGGTGGTGGATCCCTATAGTCCTGCCATACAATAGGTGGGACTATAGAATAATAGAGTAGAACCTGTGGAAGGAAGATGAGTGACATTAGCCTTAGAACCAAAGCAAGAACTTGCCTCCTCCCTCCTGAGTGCTGGGATTCTAAGCATATGCCACCATTTCTATCTTTTTGATTTTTCATCTAATTTTTTACCATTTCCATGGAGGCCATGTCTCCTGGCATAGGGGTGCCAGCCTATATTCAGGCTTCATTTGGCTCTATCATGGTATGTAGTTAAGCTCTATCTTTGAGGATTGGGGTGAGAGTCAGCTTCCTGTTTTGAAATACTATTTTTTTTCTCGTGGCTGGTGTTTTGTCCTTTTCATTTTTTTAACCATTTTAAAAGAGAAATTTGCTGGATGTAGTGGTGCACACTTTAAGTCCCATCACACAGTGAGACCCTGTTTTGAAAAAACAACAGCAACAAAACCTAAAACAAAACCAATAAGGAAGGAAGGAAGGAAGGAAGGAAGGAAGGAAGGAAGGAAGGAAGGAAGGAAGGAAGGAAGGAAAAGTGAGACACCCCCCACCCAGCTCTGTTTTCTGTAGATAGCTAGGTTCCTTCACCACTATTTACATTGGGCTTAGTATCCTTCCTGGATCTGCAGCTCTGGTCATGATAACCTCACAAATCCTAGAACACTTCTGAGCATTTCCTCAGGTTAAATGTTGGGGCTGGAATTTATGAGAACTAAAATTCGGAGTGCTTTCTACCGTCAGGTCTGTTCCTTGTCTTATCTTAGTCCTTTTGGTCTAAGGGACTGCAGATAGTATGCTATGTGTCCTTATAGTACCCTTCAGACGTTAATCCAGTTGTTCTCTAAGCTCTTCATTCTACAGGAATGTGCAAAGATGGTGGTGGGGGTAAAAGGATGGGCGGGGTAGGATCTATACAGATGGGAATTTGGGGTTGGCAATAGTTTTATAATGGGTACCCCACAGTGCCTCTAGCATGTAAGCAGAGGTAAAAGGTGTCTGAAGCTCCTCTTTCCTTTTCATTTTAAATGACTTTAGCTTTCTAAGTATGGCAGAGAAGCCTAGACAAGTTGGTTTTTCTCTCTCTCCCCTCAAACTAATGTTTATTCTGTGGTTTGTGTAATTCTCTAGATTTGGGTGTTATCTGTTAGCTTTAGTATGTCATTGAGTGTTTTCCTACATGTTTTATTTATTTATTTATTCAGATAATATTCAATTATCTGAATCTTCAGATAATTGAAAGAGGTTGCATTGTAAACTTTCAGAACACAGATTTTAGACTGTAAGCAGATGTATCTTGACTTATACCTTTTATCTTCTAATATTTAGAGAAACTTTGATGCTTTTAAGTCTGACAGTAGAATTTCTTGGAGCTGTTATTGTGCGACCTTTATGAAAGGCTCTTTACTGAGAAGGGCAGGAGTTTTGACCCAGCTGAGTTGTTCTCACACAGAATGTCTGTTTCAGATAGCAGCAGCAGCAGGAGGAGGAGGAGGAGCAGCAGAAGAAGCTATGTTTCACTTCTTCCGAAAGCCTGCAGAATCCAAAAAGCCCTCTGTACCAGAGACAGAAACAGATGGATTTGTCCTCTTAGGTGAGTTGTTTAAGAAACAAAATCCTAACTAGATGAATTGTTGTAAAATTAGTTGGTAACTATATCATTGGTTTCTAAACTATGTCTTCTAATTTCAGACTAAGTTGTGTGTGACTGTTTCTCTTACTGTTCCCTTTTGCTATGTCAGGAGTTTGTGCCTGATACCCAGCAAGGCTTTGTCAGCCCCAGTGATGGTTCTTGAAAGCTGCAGGTGGTTGTTGCTTTTCCTGTTTTCACCTCCTGAATTTGTCTGATAACAAAACTTCAGAAAACCTTCAGGCCTCCTGTAAACCATTGACTTAAGGAATTTGGCAATATATTCTTCTCTTAGGAACTTATTCCAGCTAAGTCTGTTTTTCCAACCCCTGTTCTGTATTTCCTTTTTTAAAAAATATCTCTATAAAAGTAAGACATATATAAAGAAGTTTTCTCTCTTTTTTTGTACACAATTAGAAACAACATTATTCTGTGTCACCATCCACCCTTTTAAAGAACATGATAGTGGTACACTTGCATCTGTGAGGTTACATACAGTTTCTAGAGTTTTTTATGCACCTTCTTACCTTCTCCCACTTCAGCTTGCCAGAATGGAATATCAGAGACAGGATCTGTCCATGGAGGAAGTGGCTCTGTTTTTTGTACAATCTCTGTTATCATGTAGCCTTGACCAGATATTTCATTGGTTATCTTACAGCTGCCCTAGTAGATTTCTACTTTGCAAGTCTCCTGCCTTAGCAGGTAAAGTTCATCTGTTGAAGGCTGATTTCCTGTTCCAGGGAAGACTGGCGTTAGAAGCATCTTTGACTGAGATTTAGAAGTCTCACAGGCTTCCAAATTTGCTATTTCATGAAGGATTTCCAAGACTTCAATTACTCTAATATTCTCAGTACCAGCTGTTCTGTCTGCTCTTCCCTCACTCAAATGGCCCATTTTCTCAAAGGCTGACATGCTGGCATGCAAGTTTTCCCAGGACCATCTTGGACTGAGCATGATCGATGTTGTCCCTAGGACCGTATGTCTAGCAGTTTGACACTTACAAAGAGGAATCACTTCTGTCGGAATCCTTGAAAAACAATAAAACAAGTAGTGTAGTTGATATTACACTTTGTTCAAATGAACCAACAGTTATCAGCTGTCTCTCAGGAACTGTCAGTTGATACTTATGTCTCGATAACCCTGTTTGGTTGTATGGTTGTAAATGCAAAGCTTCCAGCTGCACTGATTTCCTTGGAAAAAAAACAAAAACAACAACAAACCAAAACAAAAAAACTTTGTATTCTTGGTGTTCTGTGGGCTTAGTCAGCTCTCCTGAAGCTCTATGAAGCCACCAATCAGAGTCACCTCTGTGCTCTCACTTCCAGCCTCATTTCTCCTGTCAACTGTCACATCATCTTGCTTCTCCAACAGCAGCACAGCGTTACAGTTAAGGATAAATGTGAATGCTGACTCTACAGCCAGAACCTTTGTGTTGACATCTCAGCTTCACAGTTTATTAGGGCTTCAGGAAGCTATTTAACAATCTCAGGTGTCTGAGCATGTTATCAGTACACACCCAAAGGGATTAGTGTGGAATTGACTGAATGTGCATAAAATACTTAGAATAGGCTGTAAGTGAGGTGGTACTATCAACATAAACAGAGGATGTAATTTCCTAGGTTCTTCACCTTGCATTAAGCAAATTTGGAATTAGCCTAGGTAATCGGATCCCAGAGCCTGTCTTTTTGGTCTCTGTACTGTTGCAGTTTTAAAGTGCTGCATTGTCAGTATTTACATTTTTTAAGCTATTTGTTTAGTTGAAATAAAGCAAGAGGCACATGAAGTTGCAAGGCACTGTTAGCAATATGGTGACAGTTCATAATGATAATGTTTTGCACATAGCAAGGGGCTAGAAGAAAGGGTGTCCGGTTTTTCACTGTCTTCAGTCTTAATCTAAGTCATTTGTGATAGTTTAAGCTTATTTTTTTAAGTTAAAACCTTAAATTGTGTACTTTACCTTTTAAACATGAAAGTACTTTTTTTTAAATAAAGCAGAATTTAGCATTGTATTACTGTTCATTAAGTTTGACTTTTATTTTGGCTACCCCACACTAATATTTTAAATAACTAAAATATTTTAAAACTATTTTATATAACTAACCTCATGGAAGTTGAAGGCTTGTGGTATCAATGTTTTTGTAGTAAAACATAGTCAGCATTCACAAAATTAAGCAACTTTACTGATAAAAATCCTAACACTTACTAGGAATATCGTATTATCTTTAAGAAATATAATGACGAAGTCTAACTTTTTTTTTTGTCCTGGTAAATTACCCTTTTTTGTCATGTCATTCTATGTCTGTTTCTTTTTTTGTTTGTTTGTTTTGTTTTTAATAATTTATTTTTTATTTCTTCAAGTTACATCTCAATCACAATCCCCTCCTTACTCCCCCCTCCAGACCCACCCTTCCACCCTCCTCCCCCTCAACCCCCCCATCCCCTTCCCTTCTTTTTTTTTTTTTTCAGTTTAAGGTATTTCTTTATTCCCCCCAATAGCTCTCCCTTTCAGTCCAAAAAACGGTTCTTTTTCTTATAACTATAAATACAATACAAAACAACAGAAATAAATAGGCCACAATTATAAGAGTTATATGGCTTAGCATACATTCCCAATGTCCAGTCCATATGTATTTGGCACCTGACTTTAACATTCTACTATCTAACCATCTCCATGAGTTTAAAGTTCTATATCTAACTCAGCTTTCATACTAACTTGCCTCATAATTTTAAAAAATTATGAACAAAAAGGTATTGTTCGTAGTAATACTTAAAAATGAAATGTCAAGTTTTGACCTCTCGCTACCAACTGACATAAACTGTTTAGGATAATTAAGAAACGGAAACTAATAGTCATGAAAACGTGTCATTTTGTTAGTTACTATGACAGTCTATCACAGTTATTTTCTAAGCTACTCAGAAATCAAGTTGCTAAGAGACAAGCAATATTTGCTTATCTAAATATGAGATAGATAGGGCATCTTCAAAAACCTCAAGAGATCTGCAGAATATGGCATTCAAAGATGTTTTCTTAACTTAAGATTTTTTGATATCGAGACATGTCAGCTCCTGACAGCACCCCCTATTCTACTCCAAGTAGAAGATGAGCATCGAAGAATCTCCAGTGGGAGTTGATTGAATTGGTGGTAAGCCGTTCTCTTGGCAAGAAAAACCCCTTGCTTCAACTGTAGACAGACTTCTGTCCACAAAGGACAAAACTTGGAAGCAGATAAGTCGACAGCCTAGCTCTGCCAAGACAGGGTAGGTAAGTCCTTCATAATTCCTGCTCTACAACCAATGTCTGTCAGAGAAATGGGGCCAAATGGCTGAAGATTGATGCTGTAATGTATGGAGAGAAAATGGGAACTGTCCAGGCAGCCACTGGTATGTCATGTTTTAGTTTTGGAAGCTGCAGGCCCTGCACTTCCTATGTAATCAGATATATTTATCCCTCTCAGGTCTCTGAGGTGGTTGAAGAATAGATAGCTAGAGTCTCATAGTTAAATTTTGAGTTGTTTAGGAATCAAGAGGGTGTTCTGGATCTAAGAAGATATTTTTAAAA
>CAJQZJ010000850.1:206969-226326 GCA_907164525.1 Lophiomys imhausi | reverse complement strand
CCTCTTGATTCCTAAACAACTCAAAATTTAACTATGAGACTCTAGCTGTCTATTCTTCAACCACCTCAGAGACCTGAGAGGGATAAATATATCTGCTTCTTATTTTACTTTTTAATATTTATTTTTGAAGGACCCAAAAAGATAATAGCTCAGCATCTAAGAGCTCTGCATTGTCCTTGCGGATGATCTAAGTTTTGTCCTAGCACTCATGTTAGACAACACGAAAACACCTGTAACTCCAGCCCCAGGAGGACCTGATTCATCTAGCTTCTGCAGGTACACATGTGGCATATATACAAACTGACACACATAAACATTTTTAAGTAAGTGAATATCTACAAATTTTAATTTTAATTATGTATATATGTGTATCTATGTTCATGTGCACATGAAAGCGGGTGTCCTTTGAGGTTAGAAGAGAACATTTTATCCTCTAGAGCTGGAGTTACAGATTGTTGTGAGCACCCTAACATGGGAAATGGGAGCTGAACTCAGGCCCTCTGGAAGAGCATCAGGTGCTCTAGACTTTAAGCCTTTTTTCAACAATCACAGTCTTAAAGGAAAATTTAAAAATAGTATATTGAGTCCTGTGAACCCTTCACTGACGTCAACTATAACTTGATGTATATATCAAAACAAAGGGTTAACATTGTTGCAACTGTTCAGTTTTACAGAGTTTACTTCATTTTTTACATTAACACATTGTGTTTGTACATGTGTAGGTGTGGATTCATACAATACTTTGAAGGATGAGTTTGTATAGACCTGTGTAATTTGATAGAACTCTAGCTTTGATGGGCAGATACATCTTCCAGTTAAAATTATTTCAATGAAGTTTTGGCTTAAGTTGTACAATTTTAATGTGAATACATTTTTTTTCTGCTTCAAATATCTGGCTACAAAATATGAGAAGAGACAAAACAAAAGATTGATTGGCTCAAATGGTGAGATGAATTAAACGTGATATAGAAACCAGAAGCAAGCACAAAATGGCTCATGAAAGGAGGGGTCAGATTAGCTGTCTAATGACGTGGCAGCAGGAAGCAATGGTAAAGATTGTGATTGCCAGAGACAAATGCTACAAATAACACAGCCAGGCTTACTGAAAACCTATGTCTGCTCAGTAACTTCTACCCCAAGCCCCAGGCTTCTCAGGACATCTCAAGGCTCTGGTTGCAGGGACAAGATGCAGTCATCTCATGACAGGACTTGAACCTCGGGAGGGGTGGAGATCTGTGTGACCCTTAACATATCAGGACAGAGCTCTGACAACCAACTTGAGACCAGTTTCATAAATAAAAGTCTACAGTCTCTGAGAAACTGTAGGAACACAGAGAAGCTAACAAATGCCAAACTAAGGAAGAGTGAAGCATATAGAAGAAAAGAAAGAAAAACAACAGCTCCTTGAAAGGACATTATTAGCAAAACTTTATGAATATGTGGAAGCTTACAATATGTGGATGTTTCCTGCTTAGAATCATCATCAACAAAATCAACAACTAGAACATGGATTTATCTCAGGATATAAACCAAGATGAGTCGAGCAATAGATTTGTATGTGTTCAAGGTCCTAAGCAAGAGAACCGAAAACATTTATTGAAGATGGGTCTCTGAGGTGGTTGAACAATAGATAGCTAGAGTCTCATAGTTAAATTTTGAGTTGTTTAGGAATCAAGAGGGTATTCTGGATCTAAGAAGATGTTTTTAAAATTGTGAGGCAAGTTAGTATGAAAGCTGAGTTAGATATAGAACTTTAAACTCATGGAGATGGTTAGATAGTAGAATGTTAAAGTCAGGTGCCAAATACATATGGACTGGACATTGGGAATGTATGTTAAGCCATATAACTCTCATAATTGTGGCCTATTTATTTCTATTGTTTTGTATTGTATTTATAGTTATAAGAGAAAGAACCATTTGTTGGACTGAAAGGGGGAGCTGTTGGGGGGGAAAGATATACCTTAAACTAAAAAAAAAAAAAAAAAGGGGGAAGGGGGGGGGGGTTGGGGGGGAAGAGGGTGGAAGGGTGGGACTGGAGGGGTAGTAGGGAGGGGATTGTGATTGAAGAAATAAAAAATAAATTATAAAAAAATAAAATTAGAATGATAAACTCTTCTTTGCTAATTATTGCAAGGAATAGAGTGACCATGCTTAGCACACAGTAAATTCTTGATGAATGCAAAAAAAAAGAACAGAAGTAATGCTAGAATAGCTAGGTATGAGGGAAATAGTTCAGACACCTTAAACAAACAAAGGCACACACCCCACTAAGGTTGGAAAATGGCTCATTCAATAAAGTACTTGTTACAGAGGAGAAGCATGAGGATTTAAGATTGGTTACTAGTTTGAAAAGTCAGGTATGGAGATGCATGCCTACAATCACAGCTCTGCAGAGTCTTGCTGCGTTAGTTGAACTGGTAAGTTCCATGTTCAATGAGAGATATTGTTTCCAAAAATAAGATAGAGAAGTGATCGAGGAAGACATCTGATGAAAATTACAAACTTTTGTACTGTGAAAGACCCTGTTTAGCACAGTCATATCTAATGAGAATAGTGAAAATCATAAAGCCAGAACAACTGTTTGACAAAGCTGAGCCTTATGATGTAATCACTGCACTGCTGTACTTCACTTGTGGTCTTGATCTGCACGTGTTGCATGTTTGAGGGGCTCGTATTATTCGTACAACTTGGGGATCTTAGATACATGGAAAATTTCTTATGAATCAATTATGCCTTCTTCCAGGAGTCTGCTTCTAAGCTTCACCAGGAATGTCCTGACCATAATAGCCCTACTGCTTTCTACTGCTTTCAGGGAGATATCCTTATCTGACACTACATGAAGGCCTTCCTTGTGCTCTGGAGGTTGCGATTCAAATAAAAATACAAGAGACCTCTTTATGAGATACTCTTTGAAAATTTGCCTCTGAACTTACTCAGGAACAAGATAATCAGAACAAAATAAATTTTAAAAAGTAAATATGATTTGGTAGGCTAGAGAATTTGGCAGAAGATCAAATTAAAGCCTCTTCCTGTACTACTGATGGACAAAGAATGGTGTGAATAAATGATAAAAGAATAAGGTATTAATACCTCCTTTTCTTATAAACAGGGTCACTGTGGTGTTGTATGAGCAAGGAACAAAAGAATACCAAGACAAGACATATAACTAAAATTTACAAATATATAAAATATAAACATTGTATTATGCCAGAGATTGAATAATAAGTGCAACAGCTTTTGCCTGAAGACTTATCCTGGGCCTAATGATAATTAGCACTCTGACTATTAAAAACTGATAATACACTGCTTGGGACATAACAATCTGCCCAGGCTGGCTTGGAGATTTTCTATCTGTCTAGTGTCCTTGAGACTTCAAGAGCTACCAGTCCGAGAACAGACTGCCATGCTTTTGCAAAAGCATCTATGCCTTTAGATGGTTAAAAGTTGGGTTGTATGGTTGGTGTGAGAAAATGATTATAAAAAATAACTCTGTTCTGTCGTGGTTTATCAATGATGACTAAGCTATGACCAACAGGAAGTTAAAACATGACTGGGGACAAAAATGATATGATCTATGTTTTGGAACAACATGACTCTACCTCTGTCTACTAAGTTCTGTATAAATAAAGAAGCATTCTGACTGCCAGTCAGTGAGAATTTAAAGCTCCTCCATCTCTGTGCTTGACTCATTCCTCCTCACCACTCTTGCATTCATCCTTTTTCAGGCCCTGCCCCCCCAGCAGGAGTTGGACTCAGGCACTTGTTAAGGGAACAAATACCTCAGCTACAGACTGGAAACAATCACACATCTAGAAAATAAATAGAAATGCCAAAACTCAACAATAAGGAAATAAATGAATAACCAAAATAAAAATGAGCAAAAGACATTGTTTTAGTCAGGTATTTGTTACTGTAACAAAATATCTAAGACAATTCACTTACAAGAGGAAAGATTTATTTTGGTTCATAATTTTAGAGGTTTTAGTTAGTCTCAATTGATCTCATTGGTTTTAAGGCCTCAATGAGGCCACACACCAAAGGCAGAGCAAAGCTATGTGCCTCATAATTAGAACAAAAGGGAAAAAAGAGGAGACCATTTCTCCCACAAAACTCTTCAAGTGTACATCCTTAGAGATCTCAATCACTCCACTGAGCTGCATTTCTTTAGTGTTTTATCATTTCCCAATAGTGATCATTTGCTGTGACCAATGCCTTAACACACAGGCCTGAAGATCATTTCATATTCAAATCGTAGCAGAGGGAAACAATTTCACTGAAGATGCCATACAAACAGCAAAAATAAGCATACAAAATAGTGTTACCAGTTATATACTATGGAATGTCACTGTTCATTATTAGCTATCAGGGAAGTGACAACCAAGAGGTATGGCTCCATTCCTATAAAATGCTAACCAAAACCAACCAACCAAACAAACAAACAAGGAAACAAAAAGCACATTGACAACACCAAAAGTTGGTGAAGATTTAGAAAAATTATGTCACTTGTACATTGCTTGTCAGGTTGTGCAATGGTATAACCACATGGGAAGATACTTTGGTAGTTTCTTTTATAATCATATATGCAAGTGCCTTACTACTAAGCAACTACAGTCTTGAGTGTTCCAGAAAAAGAAAAGAACTATGTCTTTTTACACAAAATGTGCCATACAACTGTTCTTAATGGCTTCATTTATAATGGTCTCAAATTGTAAACAACCTATATGTGTCCTTTCACAAGCAATTAGTGGAGCAAACTGTGGTGTTGCCTTACCAAGGGACACTCCAATCTAGCAGTGAAAAGGAAAATCTGTCTATTCAATCATGTGGATGATGCCACGGGGACTTACGTTGAGTGATTTGCAAGATATATTTGGTGCCTGGAAAACTGGAGGACAGTGGTTTGGTAATTTCTTAGAACTATAGCAAATACATGTTTTCAAGTCTCAAAAAGTTTAATTTAAAAAATAAATCTAAGTCAACAGTAATCTTTAATGAACTACATATGCAGTTTCCAAGTGATCAGTGAACACATACAAAAATGTGTATACACATACATACACATACACACACATATATGACCAAGAAGATCAACTCAACAGAAGTCAGTAAAAGAAAACAGGACAAGTGCCTGTGTATATATACATCACATGTACCTAAGGAAAAATCGACAATAAGACGATTTTTAGAACCATGTTCATTTCATACATTAGAATACAGATGTCCAGCTTAACATTTTATAAATGAGAAAACTGAAGCCCATGGACCAGTGTGGCTTGTAGTTACTCTCGAATCAAGTTCAATCCTGAGTACAGACTGAAATGCAGTCCCTCTCTCATTCTGATGCTTTCATGCTATAAATATTTTTTTCTACCCTAGAAATGACCTCATCCTACAAATACATCCCATTAAACTTGCTCACATGTCTTGACAACTCTTCAAATTGTAAAAGAATTGGAATGTGCATGAAAACTGAATTACATTTTTCTCCAGAGTAAAAGCTCTTCGGTATTTTAAAGGTCATTTACTTTTCTCCTTTCCCATTTTTTTTTCAATTTCTCAACATGTGGTAGGGAAACCTACCCTGAATCTAAAATTCATGAGCATGATTGTTCAAGCAAGCAGCTGAGTCCATAACTTTCAGCCTTCTAGAATGCAGTGACTTCCCCAGCTCAGGGGCACATCAGGGAAGGCTTCTGACGTAAGCTTTGAGTCAGACTTTCTCCTTGGACCTGGCGAGGAAGATTATAATCAATAATAGGACAATTCATTAAATGGTCAGTCTCTATACACTAATAATATCTTTTCTTTTAGTCATTAAAGTTTGCAGAGCTAAAAGTAAATATTTTTGACTCTGTAGGAAATTAGACTTAGAAGATCTAGTTTTTGTGCTATGGATGTGATTTTTTAAGCTGTGTGGTCAAGACTACATTATTTACTACCCTGGTCTGTTCTCTCTTTATTTGCAAAATATACAACAGTTAAAACAATTCCTTGAGTTGTAGGAATCTATAAATCTATAAAAGCCTGTGGCTGGTGGTAAGAATTCAATATACTTGTCAAGCAGCTTTGAATTATGTTGCAAAGTATTGTTGCAGCAGTAGGACTTCTCTAATTACCTCTAATATTGTTTCCCCAGGAAATACCAGGTCAAATATTTTCTTCACACATATGTGCTACGGTGAGTATATAAGATAGCGGTGTGATTAGTAACATGAGATGAAAGTCGTAGACACCACAAGACAACGTGCTGAAGAAAGTTGCTGTGAACCCAAAAGGGCCACTGAGATTGAATACCATAGAATAAAACAGGAATAAAGACAACCAGATCAATAAAGAACTCCTAAATTGTTCACAAGTTTTTAGTGAAAGAACTCTTAAAACATACACTGCAGAATGAGATGTTGAACTCAGAGACCAAAGAACAAATATGTGTGGACCACAGGAATAAACAATTCAGAAGCCTGGGAACACACTATAGCAGACAGCTGACTGAAAAATCTTGGTTACTTTTGTGATTTGAATCTCAAAAGGCTCATGCGTATCACACTGTGAACCCTGTTTTGGAAGGTTGGGGAATCTTTTGGAGGTGGAGCCTTGTTTAAAAAAGTGGATCACTCCACTCCAGAGGAGCAAGAGGGAAGGATTAGGTGGGTAGAGGATGGGAGGGTGGGGCTGGGAAGGGGGGAAAGAGGACAATATGATGGAGATGTAACCTGAAGCAACAAATAAATAAATTTATTAATTAAAAAAAAGCAGGTAACAGGTTTAAAACACTGTAAATAAATTAAAGGTTACAGCTGTTCAACCTGGTTTTATAAACCTCCAAGAGTCAAAAAAACTTAGAGCTAAGGTAAAATACATGAAATGCGTGGTGTTAGCCCATGCCTTTAACTTCAGCAGAGGCAGGAGGAGCACTATAGAGTTAGTTGTCTTATAAATTCTAGAGTTACAAGGAACACCCTTAATCCCATCATTCAAGAAGAATACACCCTTAATCCCAACACACTAGAGACAGAAACAGGCAGATCTCAGAGCTCAAAGTCAGCCTACAACCACAACAACTCAAAATCGCTAAGATCATTCAGCTCCACAGACTGCTCCAGCCAGAACTTCATTCAGTAAAGTCCTGAAGATCAGCTTCTGTCTACAAACTTCTTAGGATATCTAAACAGCTGAGCACAAAAGGACTGAACATCAAATGATTCTATTAACCTTTTTAACCATTTTTCCATTCTTATTTGGGTCCCAAACAGGTTTACTACGTCCCAAATCAGCAGGAAGTCATTTTAAGAGAGTGACATCACATGCCCAGAGGGTGGGGAGGGTGTTTCTCCCCCCTCCTTTTTGGTTATTTGATGGATAACAGAAAAATTTGTTATTTAGGGGAAGAGACTACAAGCTGTTAAATGGTCTTGTTAAATGGGTTTTGGAGGTTAGACCCAGGGATTTCTCTCTTTTTCTTTTCTGTATCCTTCTTTCTCTCCTATGTAGGAGTGAACAGACTTGAGAAAAAATGGGACATAGACATAGTATAGGAAAGATCAAGAAAAAAGGACAGATTATTGAATATGCCCTTATACCTTTGTATATTGATACAAAATTAATATTATATTTGGCTAAAGTGGTATTGATCATTGTATATTAATGCAAAATTAAGATTGTATTGGACTACGTCGGTATTGATCTTTGTATATTGATACAAAATTAAGATTATATTTGGCCACAATGGTATTGACCCTTGTATACTGATGCAAAATTAAGATTGTATTGGGCTACATAGGCATTGATCTTTGTATATTGACACAAAATTAAGAGTATATTTGGCCACATTGGTATTGATCTTTGTATATTGATACAAAATTAAGGGTAATGCTTCTTAAAGGTATTGTGCCTAGTAATGCTTAAAAATGAAATGTGAAGCTTTGGCCTCTTGATACCAACCATCTTAAATTGTTTAGGATAATTAAGAAATGCAAACTCATAGTCATGCAAGCGTGTCATTTTGTTAGCTACTATGACAGTCTATCACAGATATTCTCTAAGCTACTCAGAAATCAAGTTTTTAAGAGACAAGCAACACTTGCTTTTCTAAATACAAGAGATAGATAGGGCATCTTCAAAAACCCCAAGAGATCTGCAGAATATGGCATTCAAAGATGTTTTCTTAAATTAAGATTTTTTTTGATATTGAGACATGTCAGCTCCTGACAGCACCCACATTCTACTCCAAGTAGAAGATGAGCATCGAAGAATCTCTAGTGTGAGATGGTTGAATTAGTTGTAAGCCTATCTCTTGGCAAGAAAAACCTCTTGCTTCAAATGTAGACAGACTGCTGTCCAAAAAGGACAAAACTTGGAAGCAGGTAAGTCAACAGCCTAGCTCTGCCAAGACAGGGTAGGTAAGTCCTTCATAATTCCTGCTCTACAATCAATGTCTGTCAGAGAAATGGGACCAAACGGCTGAAGATTGATGCTGTAATGTATGGAGAGAAAATGGGAACTGTCAAGGCAGCCACTGATATGTCATTTCTTAGTTTTGGAAGATGCAGGCCCTGCACTTCCTATATAATCAGATATATTTATCCCTCTCAGGTATCTGAGGTGGTTGAAGAATAGATAGCTAGAGTCTCATAGTTAAATTTTGAGTTGTTTAAGAATCAAGAGGGTGTTATGGATCTAAGAAGATGTTTTTAAAATTGTGATGCAAGTTAGTATGAAAGCTGAGTTAGATATAGAACTTTAAAGTCATGGAGATGGTTAGATAGTAGAATGTTAAAGTCAGGTACCAAATACATATGGACTGGACATTGGGAATGTATGCTAAGCCATATAACTCTCATAATTGTGGCCTATTTATTTCTGTTGTTTTGTATTGTATTTACTGTTATAAGAGAAAGAACCATTTGTTGGACTGAAAGGGGGAGCTCTTGGGGGAAGAGAGTGGAAGGGTGGGACAGGAGGGGGGTGTAGGGAAGGGATTGTGCCTGAGATGTAACTTGAAATAAAAAATAAATTATAAAAAAGTGGATCACTGTTGGGGGTGGAGAGTAGGACTTACATAGTTTTATAGATGTGCCCACTTCCTAATTGTTTTCTGCTTCCTGACAGTAGGTGCATTGTGATCGACTGTTACTTTCATGCTTTCATGCCTTCTATGAAATGGTAGAGTCTATATCTTGAAACTAATTGACCCTTATTCTTCTAAATTTCTTCTTACCACATATTTGGTTACAGCAAGAAAAAAACTAGTAATACAGATATCAAGTTGTGTTCATTGCAAACAAAGTAATCTGAAAAATTAGATACAACCAACACAAACAAGACAGGTGATTGGAATTAAAGTTGTGTAGTTACTATTGTGATCAAAAGACAATAAAATATAATTTGAATTCAGAGTTTTAAATGATTATGCAGAAGTTAAGACTAATCATTGAGAAGCCAGAAATAGGCATACAATTCTTCAACTAGCAGAGGGAAATGAAGACAGAAAAAAATCAGTCAGAGAAAGTAGGAAAAAAGAAAGCAAGAAAAAGGTATGAGAAATAAACACAGAATTTACAATTTTGTTAATATGACAACATTGGAGGAAGGACGTATATGGGCTTTAGAATAGGAGCTGCCTCTGAGTAAAATGGCAAAGCATTCACATTTGTTCAGTTTGTACATAGATACTTGGTGTAATAGCCAGGTGTGCTGGGGCATGCTTTTAATGCCTTGTAGAAAAAGTCTGATGAACTGAATTCTCCATATATGAAGGAGTATAGGAATAGCACAGGCACCTATATCATGGCTTGGTTCCTTGCATAAGGATTTTCAAAAGGGTTCCTACAAGATTCCAAGAGCTAAAATTTTCATTGCCTGGTGACCTCATCACTATCGTGAAGTCAAATCATAAGATATTACTATAGGTTTGTGACAAATCTGCTGAAGATGTATCTCCTGTGACTCTAGTATCAGAAAAATAGAAAAGTATGGCAAATAAAATTTCACAGTCCATATTAGATGATGATGCTAATAAACAACCATGTTCAGTGCTTACATACTAATTATATTGTAGCTTTTAGCATTGTTATACAGTGTAGTTATATTCATTAGAAATGTGAGAGAAATGTTAAAAGCTACAACACAGCCTCAGGCAGGCCCTATGGAGGAATTCTAGGGGAACGCATTGCCCTGACAGATGGAAGAACTTTCAGGAAGAAAGTGATGAGCCTGGCATGGTATGGGCCTAACTTAATGACTATGTTTATTGTAGCATTTACCAAAGACATTTCAAGGGAAAAATGAGTCATTTAAATAAATGAAGCATGCAAAACTACTAATAGAATAACAATATGAAACATTAAAATTTAAAATAAAAATTTAACATATCATTTTTAGAAGATTTACTTTAAGTATGTGCATGTCTGATTCTTGGGGGCTGTGTTTAAATGAGTGTTGGTACAAGCAGAAACCAGAGGAGGGCATAGGTTCCCCTAGACCTCAAGTTTTAGGTGATTCTGAGCTGCCTAATCTTGGTGCTGGCATCTCCAGTCTTTTGTAGGAGCAGAAAGCACCCAGCCATCACTCCAGCTCCTTAACCTAGTATCAAAGGAAGAATGTTTAAAAAATTTGGAGCAGCATAAGCGTGCAGTGTTTTAACCTCCATAAGCAGGGTGCTGCAAAGGCCCAGTGCGGCTCATGTCCCCACTGCCACTCAGTCCCTGATTCAACACAGCTGCTTCCAGGCCTGTCAGCCCCATTAGTGGTCACTGTCCTACATGGGTGTATCATTAAAAGCACACAGACAAACAAAGCCTTTAACTTGACTTTTACTGTGCCTTTCCTATGTGAACAGGACTTACAACCATGCTGCAGTTACTTGCAGTATTCACTACACTATCATGGTGCGCAGAGAGTCTAGGAATGGCAGATTGCGCTGTGTAGTCTAGGTGCACAAAAGGCTGTCATATTTAGGTTGGTGTGTGCCTATGATGTTCACTCAACAAGACCATCATCGAAGAAGGCAAGTATCAGAACGGATTCTGGCTGTTCAGGACCCTGAACCTGTGTGTCTCAGGGAAGGTTCTAGCTGTGATAACGGCTTACAAAGAAAATTTTAATTGTCTTCCAATGGAGTCTCACAGAGTATACAAGGACACTTAAAGGATGCCCCATGCTCAGCAGCAGACAGTCAACACAATACAAAGCCAATGGTATTTTTGGAGAGGTTTTGTTTCATAATGCCTTGGGCATCTTTTTTTAGCCTGTCTTTTGTTTATCTATTATGATTTCCTTATTTATTTGTGCTTTTCTGATGTATGTGTTTGTTTCTCATGCTTTTTCCATTTTTTCAAATCTGTGTTTCTGTTTGTTTTGTTTTATTCTTGCTTATTTGCCTTTTTTTCCAGTGAGAGAGAGAAAGAGCATGGATTTGGGTAGGTGTAGAGATTGGGAGGATCTGGGAGGAGATGAGGAAGGAAAATTTTAATCAGAATATACTGTTTGAAAATATTTTCAGTAAAACAAACAAAAAAAGCATAAGAAATGAAGTGGGAAGAAAATGAAGTTTGCATTCAAAGCTTGATGAAACCAAAATGACCCCATCTCCTGCTGAAGAACCTTTGAGTTCTCTAAGTCTTCAGCTCAAGAGACACTATTAGGTGCATGATCAACTGTAGACAGAGTTGCAGGATTGGGAACAGCTTCAGAATGAAGGACTGTTCTGCAAGTACAGGGCTGGTAGTGGTTTTCACTTTTGTATAGTGACCATTTATTAATAGCATTGCTTAGTGACAGTTGATGGGGATTTCTTGTGTTTTGCACACTACAAGGGATATGTAAAACTACTTCTTTGTGTCACTTGTCTCATGTTCCATTTGCTATTTATTAGAGTGAGATAAGAGCCTACACATGTCAAAAATAATCACCTCATTATTGGGTCATTTATTGCTAGGGAAGACACTTTACCTTTAAAAAGAGAAATGACATACTATGTGTGCTGAGACTCCTAACAGTGGCAACAGTAAAGCAGATGCCAAAATGGTAAATGGGACAGATGCAGCCAATGCTGAAGCTCAACCGCTCACCGAGGAGCCTTTGGCTTTATGATACTCTTTTTATCTTAAAAGTCAAACAGCAGATATTAAAGCATATCTAATTTGAGTGAGTAGAAAAGCAATGACTGTCAATTATTGCTTATATTCTCAGGAGGACTTAATCAATAAAAGCTGACATCATGCTGTTAAAACTTAATCGGTTATTTCCCCCTTCAGGCATGTATTCCAGCACTGATATGAATTACTTAATGCACAAATGTCACATTTGACGAATTTGGTGATATTCTGGGTAATGATAATAGGAATTCACTCTTCATATGTTCTTACAGCTACAAACAAAATGTTATTGAGTTGATTTTTTTATACATCTAGTACTAACCCAGGTGCTCAAATCAACCTGCCTGGGAGGGGGTGACATTTGCCTCCAGTGCTTGTTGGTCACACTCTCATCTCAAGAATTGCCACCACCCACAGTCATTTTATTCCCATAGTCCCAGATGACTTTTCTACTGGCTGGTGTCAAAGTCAGAGAGGCAGCCAGTGTTAAAACTGGACAAGATTTGCAGCTAGGTACCAAAACATGACCCATGTGGATGTGATCCCTTCTACCAGAATTGTAAAATATGCCTATAGTTCTCTGCAGACCAAGAAAGCTGGAGGCTCAGGGTTACAATTTGGAGACATACTGGGGGCTGTAATGTGTATAGAATAGACAACTGACAAGACAGCGATGCCATGGTGAGGGTGGGGAGTTGGGTGTCATTCCATTTTACATGCAATTCAGCTTAGTCCAACCCTTGTTCTTACTGTTCTTCGAAAACTGTTTCAGTTTCCCTAAAAACTACTTTGTCTGAGAGGACATCTTTTCTCATAGGCAAATCTATCCCCTCAGCAAACTCATTCCAAAATGTCAAAGTTGAAGGCAGTTTAAAAACCCTGAGACAAAATTTTAAGTATCTGAAATTGAATATTTGAGTTTTTTAACATACAGAAATGACATTCTCATACTGCTAACCATAACACAACAGTTGTTCCTTATTCTTGGAGGACACATTTCTGCTCTCTATGAACCTTTTAAGTATGGAGAGAACAAGAGCATGAATGTTTTATTTTCTATGCACTCCAGTGCCTAGAAAGGCAGCAGACACACAGCAGAGTTTAGGAGACAATGATTATTTTCCTTTTATAACTCTTGTTCTGAGAATCTCAATCTTCAAACACACAAGTAACCTTTGAGCTTCTTTTTTAAGCATGCGAAGGAATACTTAAGACCCATTTACACACACATATACACACATGGATACTTACAGATATACACAGATATAGACACCATAGACATACAGACAACACACAATTACCCACACAACACCTGCACACACATAAAAAGATTGTAGACACAAATACAGAAACCTATAAACAGATATACACACATGCATAGACCATAGAGACACACACACACACACACACAGACATACAGACACACACACACACACACACACACACACACACACACACACACTGAGAGAGAGGCATATACTCATTGTTCGTTGCATATATGAATTCATCATCATACTAACAATACACGTGAAATAATTGTAATAGTGGTGGCTAAATCTGAGGAATTCAAATAACATTTTAAAATTCATAGATAATCATATTCATTTGCTGAACTTTCCTGTATTCTGATTTTGCAAAGGACATTTGTATTTATCATGTTTAATTAAATATTTCTAAGCTTGAAGCCTGAGATTTCTTTCTCTACCTTTCTTTTCTTATTTTTAACTATTGTCTTTATTTTATTAAAATAATTTAGTCCATTTATTTATTTATTCATTTATTTATTTGTTTTGCTCTTGTTAGCTACCTAAATCTTCTGTGCAGTAGACAAGGATGTAAAATAACTTGCAAAACCATACATGATATATTTTTAATATTGCTCTTAGGCTCATGTAGCACATAGAATTGGAATATAATTACTATTTGAGTGACACCATTCCATTCAAAGAAATAGTTGGATTATTTCCTCAGTCAGTGTGAAAGCTTAACATATTAACATTATGTATAAGAGTGTATACAGATGCAAAATCATCTCAGGGAAATTGCTTCTTTTTCCTGCCTTCCTCTTTCTCTTCTTGTGTTCATTCTACTCAGCCATCAAAGACTATGTGTGTTAATCTCTGGGTTCCACATTACCCTGCCTCAGGTCACAGCAGAGAGCAGCTGTGATCACCATAGGTTCACCAGCTGAAGCATATGCTCACCATTGCCTTCAGAACATGCCTCATATGGCTGCATTTAGCCTGAGTACATGTGCCAACCCAGCAAAGCCTTTGACAAATGAAGAAGCAACCAAATCACCAAGTTTTCATACTTCACTGACACGATGCATGTTACAGACCTTTCTCAAAGGGTAAAGGCTTATGCAGGTTTCTTTCATTTGGCAATAAATATGATGGGATTACTAGTCCATTGTAAATGGGCCAGCCAAATGCATTCTAATGCAAAATTGCTGACTGCTTATCTAGCTGTTTGACAGAATACAATTACAAGACCAATTTTTTTTTTTTCTGTGCCCTATTGTTACTACTCCCTGGATCACTAGTGATGGACTCTGTAGGATTTTTTTTTTCTTCCAATTTTGCTAAATAATTCAACCTGAATCCTTCTCTACTAATTTTGCAGCCTAGCTAGTCTGAGAGTGGGTGGCAATCCCTGGGGGGCCGGGGGATAAGCAGGATGGGCAGAACCTGAAAGATCACCCTAGCTGCCCCTTGCAATTTACAAAAGTGGAAGATGATTTTAAAATATTATCTCAGGTGGGATAAGAAAGAATTCGTAGTACAGTGTGAAGTACAATTGTTCTCAACCTCTTATCCACCTCTCACAGATATTTATTCACAACTGAAAGTTTTAATTGTGATTTTCAGATATTTAGCATGAAACTACCTGAACTGGTAGAGGACATCTCTATCCACTCCTTGTGTATACATCTAAAGGGAGTAAAGTGTCTTTGCTGAGCGAAGGCTCTTGAGTTCAGCTCTCTTATCTTCTTAGGAGCTGGTAATGTGGAGAGAGGGAAGGGAGAATCAGCCTGACTGCAAGGAGCACTGTTTGTCTCTGTTCTGAGCACCCAGACCCATCAGGGACATGGGCTGTCCAGTTGAGAGAATACTGAAGTTGGGAGGCAGGGATTTGAAAGACTGTTGAGATGCCTGTCCAAAGTCCTGCTTTTCCAGTGGTTTTCTGAGGAAGATGTTCTCAAATTTTCATTGTCCTTTCTTTGATTCCTGTGCCTTTCTTTATAGCCTGGTTTTTAAGGTAAAAAAGAATAGAGAGGAAAGATGCACAGTCTCTCAAAAGCTTCCTAAAAGGATGGCACCGTCTTTGTTCATTGAAGTGTTGTTCTCAACAATAAGAAGAGAAGAGAGAGACTGGATGTAGGGATATTAACCAATTTACACTCCTGCAATACAGATGCTTGGTCATATTATACCTTTTTTCATGAAAGTGTTATTAAGATACAGCCTACATAGTGTATAATTCATGTATTTAAAGTTTGAGGGTACAGTTCACCAAGGCATGGAAGGCATGGTACTCATGTTATATCCAGTTCCGAGGCAGAGAAAGATGAATATTGGTTTCCAGCTACTTTTCTCTTTTTTACTTAATCCAGGATCCTAGCCTTAGGATTGGTGGCAGCTTCATTTAGGGCAGGTCTTTCCAGCTTAATTAACCCAGTTTAGTAACTTCTTCACAATTATACATGGATATTTGTTTTCATGGTTCCTTAAAATCTCATTCAGTTTAAAAGATTTACCATCACTTAGGATTCCACATGTGCATGCATATTCCAATGCCATCTGAGCTTTGCCTTTTTGTAGAAAGCTTTCTGACAGTCTATAAATTCATACCACTTTGCACATGTGAAAGACCAACAGTGTAAAAGCTTTTTTTTTTTTTTTACATTCTTTATATTCATTGTGTTTCACATCTCTGTTTCCTTGACATTGAGTAAGGTCAGGCTTACAGCGGAAAGTTTTTAAACTCCCTCCTCTCCTCCCAGTTCCACCCTCACCCCTCCCCCATTCTCCCACCTCTTTATCTTCGGAGAAGGGGAGGCCCCCCTCCTTGGGGACCAACCTACTCTGGTACATCAAGTCACAATGGGACTAGGTGCATCCTCTCTCATTGAGGCCAGACAAGGCAACCCAGCTATGGGAAAGGGATCCAAAGGCAGGCAACAGAGTCAGAAAACACCTGCTCTATTTGTTAGGGGATTCACATGAAGAAGAAGGTGCACACATATCTGCTACATATGTTTAGCGGGCCTAGGTCCAGCCCATGCATGCTCCTTGGTTGGTGATTCAGTCTCTGTGAGCCCCCATTGGCCCAGTTTAGTTTACTCTGTAGTTCTTGTTATGTCCTTGATGCCTCTAGCTTCTTCAATCCTCTCCAGTCTTCCACAGGACTCCCTGAGTTTTGCCTAATGTTTGGCTGTGGGTCTCTGCATCTGTTTCCATCAGCTGCTGGAAGAAGCCTCTCAAACTCAGTTATGCTAGGCTCCAGTCTGCAAGTATAGCAGAATATCATTAATAGTTTCAGGGGTTGGCTCTCTTCCGTGGGGTGGGTCTCAAGTTGTGCCAGTCATTGGTTGGCCATTCCCTCATTTCCTCATTCTCGGATGTCAAATAAGGACTGACTGTGGTAAGCTTCCTCACTTTCTTTATATTCATAGACTTTATCAGTGAGTTCTCTCATGTTGAGTGAGACAGGGCTTGCAGTAGAAGAGTTTCACAGTGATAAGACTTCTCGCCCGTCCAAGTTCTTTCACGTTCAGGGAGGTGTGGTTTGTACTAGAGAGCTTTGCAATACTTTTTATACCCATAAGATTTCTCATCTGTACAATTCTCTGATATACTGTGAGAGAGATGGCATCTGGGACAACATTTTCTGCATTCTTACCAGCGACAGGGTTTCTTATTTGTTGGTATTGAATAAGGGCCGACATAGAATAAAAAGCTTTCTTACATTCTTTACGTTTATCACAGATGTGAGGTCTGTACCCTGATATGTTGGGACTTTTGGCAAAACATTTTGGTATATGTTTAAGTTCATAGGATTTTCTCTGCCAATAGCTTTTCTGTTGAGTCTAGTTTTCAATCATCTTTGTATTTGATGTATTGCTATTGGTGAATCCCACTTATCAGGAATGACTCTTGATTTTTCTGGCTAGCCTTGATTGAAATACTCATTTTATGAACATCTGCAAGGTACTGATTTGGGGCTTTCATTACACACCATATCCCAAATGCATGTTCAAACTTCAAAACTCATTCAGACTTGGGAATGAAGTGTCAATTCCTGGGACCCTGGACACCAAACACCTTGTTTTCCCTAAGGTTCTTTCACACTAGCATGACACAGGGTGACAGAGGGTGTGGGAGAATCTCCAAGGTATCCAGGACAGAGACAGATTATGGCAAATGAAGCAAGATGGTGGGCCCACTACCTCTTTTCTTTTTTAATTGATTTCTTTAACCTCCCTTCCCCCCACCCCGTCATTTGCTTGGCTGCTATTTTCCTAATTTTTTTTGAAGTTACCTTTGTTTTTATTTATATATGTATGCCTGCTTGTCTGTTTATGCATGTGTATGTAATACCTGCCAGAGGTCAGAATTAGTGTTGAATCCCCTGGAACTGTTGCTATGGGCAGTTGTGAGCCACACAATATGGGTGCTGGAAATTGTACATGTGCCCTCTGGAAGAGCAGCAAGTGCTCTTAACTGCTGAGTCATTCTCTAGCTAGCCAGCCTCCTTCCCTAACATCTTAAAGTGAACATCTATTTTATTTATTTGGGATCCTTCTTTTCTAATGTGTCATTTGATTACTATAAACTCCTCATAAGTGTTGGTCATGTTCTATATATAATGGTTACTGAAAACTTCTCATAGCTGCTGCCCGTGTTCTATACAATTTGGAATGCTGTGGTTTTGTTTTCTCTCAGTTCGATTTTCTCATATTGAAATAACATGCCCAAGTCATTTATAATGAGCACACCAAGACTTTTCTTACAGTCTTACTACTCTTGGAGTGAATATTCTGTGTGCTCTTGGGCAGGATATGCATCCCAATGTTGGGAAGAGGGCCATGCAAATCACTCAAGTCATTGTAGCATTGGCATTGTGCATTTATTATCAGTGTCTTAGTATCTTTTGCTTGCTATAATCAGATACCAAAACTTAACATGTTTTGGAGACTTAACAAACAACAGGATTTCTTTCTCATACTTCTAGATTCTTGTGTTCAGGATTATGGTATAACATAGTCAGATGCTGCTTCTTGTCTGGATTGAATACATACTGTAACTTGTTGTGACTTCCTCTAGTACACATAGGTAGCTAACTCTTTAGGCTGTAGCTTTCCTAGAAGAACACTGATCCCACTTATAAGGGTAGAGTCATAACTTAATTGTCACTCATAAATCGCTCCTTTTAATGACTTCCTTCATTTCTAGGACTTCAAAATATGAATGAGTACTAGGCCCAAAATATCTGCAGTACTCTATCCATTTTTTGATCAATTATCTTTGAGTGATTAAATTAAAATAAGCTAATATATATTTTTATTTTAAAAGTTTATACAAAAATATTTTGATCATGCTATTTCATTTTCCCTAACTTCTTCCAGATTCTTCTCACATCCATACCCACCCAACCTCATTTTTTCTCTATCTTTCAAAAAACAAGCACCTCCCACCACCCCAAAAAAGAAAGAAACAAAAAACTAAACAAAGACAAAAATAACAAAACAAAACAAGAGGAGAGGAAAGAAAACTGAGTCCATTGTGTGTTGGCCAACTACTCTTTAGCATCAAGCATGCCCTGGAGTGTGGTTGATATACCCGGGGTCATGCCATTGGAGAAAATTGACTTCCCTTTTACATCAGGTAATAATGGAAGACTTTCTTTTCTTTTTTTTTTCTTTTTTTTAAATACTTTATTTTTTTTTCTTCAAGTTACATCTAGGTCACAAACCCCTCCGTATTCCCCCTTCCTATCCCGCCCTTCCACCCTCTTCCCCCCAGAAGTTTCCCCTTTCAGTCCAACAGATGGTTCCTTCTCTTATAGCAGTAAGTATTATACAAAACAACAGATATAAATATGACACATTTATGAGAGTTAAATGGCCCAGTATACCTTCCCAATGTCCAGTTTATACATATTTGGCCCCTGACTTTAACATTCTACTATCTAACCATCTCCATGAGTTTAAAGGTCTATATCTGACTCAACATTCATACTAACTTGCAACACACTTT
>CAJQZJ010000850.1:167944-181969 GCA_907164525.1 Lophiomys imhausi | reverse complement strand
ACCTTAAATAAGGCTTCATGCTTTCTTCTCTGTGGGAGACCCCAGCCGTCTGCAGGCCAACTTACTTCTTTTGAATCAGGAACTCAGCTGCTCTGCCTCAGTCCTTAAAGCCAGGCACAGTTTCCCCTAGGCCACTGATCAGACAGATCAAACCCCTCCAGGCAAAAGCTGAGCCACAGGGTACAGTCCTTGGCCTTTTGGTGTCTTGCTCAGGCTTTCTTTGCTCACTGGCTTCTTTCTGCTTCAGGGAGAGAGCTGGCCATCAATGGCCAGCCCTTTTTTCAGCAGGACTCTTGGAGCTCTCTAGCATCAGAGGCCTCTTCTTTTTCTGGTCTCCATGCACTGTCCTTAAATAGGAGGAACTCTGTTTCAGCTTAATTTGGGCTCTGCCCACTTAGCAGCTGAAAACAATGTCAGGCCAGATACTTTGTTTCTTCAAGTCTATTGAGTCTTTCCTGTTTTTCTTGACTTCAACCTTGTTTTTCAGTCTATTATTAAGTCTTTCCTGTTTTTCCTGACTTTATGCTGATAATGCTCTTCAGGCCCCGAATTAAGAGACAGTATCAGAAACTCCTATATATTTTCTAAATCTAATTTATCTAACCCCTACAATGAAGGCAATGGAGAAATCCCTTAAAGAAATTTTAGCCATATAGTACAGGATAACTATGCTACAACCAATGAACCAAAGGGAACAGGACCATAAATTTTGTTACCTGTTGATGAGACACTTTTCCCTAGTGGTGCTGCCTTGTAGGCCCCCAGTGTATGAAGAGGCTCTTGGCCCTCATATGACTGCTGAACTGGGGTGGGGGACTCTTATGTAGGGACACTCCACTCTGGAGGAGTGGGATGGAAGGGATAGGGGGTAGAGGGTGGGAGGGCGGGACTGGGAGGGGTGGAAAATGGGCACTGTGATGGAGATGTAACCTGAAGTAATAAATAAATATTTTAAAAAGGCAAAGGAAAACCTAGGAAAGAGAACAGGAACTACAGACACAAGCATCATCAACAGGATACAAGAGATGGAAGAGAGAATCTCAGGCATAGAAGATACAATGGCAGCAATTGATACATCACCCAAAGAAAATGAGAAAACTAAAATATTCCTGACTTAAAACATCCAAGAAATCAAGGACCCAATGAAAAGACAAAACCGGAGAATAATATGAATAGAAGAAAGACTTCCAACTCCAAGAACCAGAAAACATTTTCAACAAAATCATAGATTAAAAGTTCCAAAACATAAGCAAAGAGATGCCTATAAATGTTCAGGAGGCTTACAGAACACCAAATATATTAGAACAGAATAAAATTCCTCCCGTCAAATAGTACTTGAAACACTAAATGTACAGAACAATGAAATAAATTAAAAGCTGCAAGAGAAAAATCCAAGTAAAATATAAAGGCAGACCTATCAAATCACAGCTGACTTATCTTCAGAAACTCTAAAAGCCAGAAGGGCCTGGACAGATATAGTGCAGACCCTGAGAGACCAAGGATGTCAGCCCAGACTACTATACCCAGCAAAACCTTCAATCACCATAGATTGAGAAAACATAATGTTACATGACAAAACTAAGTTTAAACAATATCTATCCACAATCGATCCCTACAGAATATCCTAAAAGGAAAATTCCAACCCAAGTAACATAACTACACCTAAGAAAACATTGGAAAAAACCCCACTGCAGCAAAATCAATAGAGAAGAAACACATAAACACACTACCACTACCTAAATCAAAATAAGAGGTAATAATAATCATTGGTCATTAATATCTCTCAACATCAGTGGTCTCAACTCCCCAATAAAAAGACACAGGCTAACATAATGGATTCTTAAACAGAACCCATCATTCTGTGGCATACAAGAAACACACCTAAGCAACAAAGATAGATTTTTTACATCAGAGTAAAGAGCTGAAAACAGGTTTTCTAAGCCAACAGACCCAAGAAGCATGATGAAGTAGCCATCCTATTATCAAATAGAATAGATTTTCAACCAAAATTAATCAAAAAAGATAGGGAAGGACACTACGTACTCATCAAAGGAAAATTTCATCAAGATGACATCTCAATACTGAACATCTATGCCCCCAATACAAGGGAACCCACATTTGTAAAAGAAACATTATTAAAGTATAGAGCACACAGTGATTCCCACATATAAATAGTGGGAGACTTCAATACCCCACTCATACCAATGGACAGGTCACTGAAACAGAAACTAAACAGAAATAATGAAACTAACAGAGGTCATGAACCAAATAGACCTAACATATCTATGAAACATTTTAGCCAAATACAAAAGAATATTCCTTCTTCTCATCACCTCACAGAACATTCTCCAAAACTGACCATATAGTCAGTCACAAAACAAGCCTCAATCAATACAAGAAAATTGAAATAACCCATTATATTTTATCGGATTACCATGGTTTAAAGCTGGACTTAAACAAACACATAAATTAAAAAAAAAAAGTCTACACATTCATGGAAACTGAAAAATTCTCTATTCCATGACTACTGGGTCAGGGAACAAATAAAAAAAAAATCAAAGACTTCCTAAAATTCAATGAAAATGAAGGTATAACATACCCAAACTTATGGGACACAATAAAAGCAGTACTAAGAAGAAAGTTCACAGAACTAATTGCCTTCAAAAAGAAGCTGGAAAGAGATCATACTAGCAAGTTAACAGCACAACTAAAAGCTCTAGCAGAAAAAGAAGCAAACACTCCCAAGAGGAGTAGATGGCAGGAAATCATCTAACTCAGGGTGGAAGTCAGTAACTTAGAAACAAAGAGAACAATACAAAGAATCAATGAAACTAAGAACTAGTTCTATGAGAAAATCAATAAAATAGACAAATCCTTAGCCAAAGTAACTAAAAGGCAGAAAGAAAATATCCAAATCAACAAAATCAGAAATGAAAAGGGGGAAATCACAACAGACACTGAGGAAATTCAAAGAATCATTAGGTCTAACTTCAAAAGCCTGCATTCCACAAAATGGAAAACCTAAACGAAATGAACAATTTTCATGATAGATTTCACATATCAAATTTAAATCAAGATCAGGTAAACAAATTAAACAATCCTATACCCCTAAGGACATAGAAGTAGTCATTCAAAGCTTCCCAAGCAAAAAAAAATCCAGGGCCCTGTGGTTTCAGCACAGAATTCTCCCAGACCCTGAAAGAAGAGCTAATAGCAATACTCCTCAAACTTTTCCACAGAATAGAAACAGAAGGAACACGGCCAAACTCATTATATGAGGCCACAGTCACCCTGATACCTAAACCACACAAAGACTCAAGAATGAAAGAGAATTTCAGACCAATTCCCCTAATGAACATCAATGTGAAACTACTCAATAAAATGCTTGCAAACTGAATCAAAGAACACATCAAAAGTATCATACACCATGATCAAGTAGGATTCATCTGAGAGAGATTTTCATATGGTGAACCACTATATATCCATCATATAAACAAACTGAAAGAAAAAAACAACCACATGATCATCTCATTATATGCCCCCAAAAAGCATTTGACAAAATCCAACAACCTTTCATATTAAAAGTCTTGGAGAGAACAGGCATGCAAGCATCATATCTAAATATAATAAAGGCAAAATATACAGCAAGTCGATAGCCAACATCAAATTAAATGGAGAGAAACTCAAAGTATTTCCACTTAAATCAGGATAAAGACAAGGCTGCCCACTTTCTTCATATCTCTTTAACATAGTATGTGAAGTTTAGCTAGAGCAATGAAGCAACTAAAGGAGATTGAGGGTATCCAATTTGGAAAGGAAGAAATCAAAGTATCTCTATTTGGAGGTGATATGACAGTATGTGTAAATGCCTCTGAAATTTCTACCAGAGAACTCCTACAACTGATAAACACCTTCAGTAATGTGACTGTATATAAAATTAATTCTAAAAATCAGTAGCCATCCTTTACACAAAAGATAAATGGGCTGAGAAAGAAATTAGGGAAACACCACCCTTCAAATAGCCACAAATAACATAAAATACCTGGAGGTAACCCTAACCAAGCAAATGAAACTTTGTAGAACAAGAACTTCAAGTCCCTGAAGAAGATATAAGAAGATGGAAAGATATCCCATGCTCATGGATCAGTAAGATCAACATTGTCAAAATGGCCATCCTACCGAAAGTAATATATAGATTCAATACAATTCCTATCAAAATACCAACACAAATCTTTACAGACATTAAAAGGACAATTCTCAACTTCATATGGAAAAACAAAAGAATCTAGAATAGCTAAAATAATCTCGTACAACAAAAGAACCTCTGGAGGCATCACCATCTCTAATTTCAAGCTGTACTACAGAACAATAGTAATAAAAAACAGCATGATATTGGCATAGAAACAGACAGTCTGATCAATGGAATCAAACTAACCTAGAAATAAACCCACACACTTGTGGTTAATTGACTTTTGAGAAAGAAGCCAAAACCGAGAGGCGGCTGCGGCGACTGCGGTGACGCATGCGCGTGCAAGAGGGAGGCAGCTGCGGCAGCTGCGGCAGTGTGTGCATGTGCGAGGGGGAGGCAGCCTCGGTGGTGTGTGCACATGCGTGGTGGTGGCAGCTGCGGCGGTTGCAGTGGCTGCAGCGGCAGCGAACAGCGAAGGTGCACAGAGGCTGAGGGTTCCAAAACACGGAGGCCAGCAGCCAGGGGGCCCACAGCTGTATTCTGGAAAGCCCAGATATATCAGGCGTGTATTGGGTCCTCTCAGACTGCAGAGTCCACAGAATCTGTGCCTGGGCACACAGGACCATACCACAAGAGCCACTGCAGGCTGAACACTCAGTGTGCAACATAGAGAGGTCTGACTTGGGAGCAGTGAAACATTCCCAGGCTTTCCTCATTGCCTGGGAATAGGCTGCACCAGCTAACAGGGCTTCTGGCTATTAGATGCACAGTGACCCTGAGATCCCCCTGTAAGCAGCAACAGATCGTCAAGCAATTCGACTGCTACACCAAAGTGCCCGCTTTGTATCCAAGCCCAGAAGACAACAGGAGCAGACAGCTAAGGACATCCAAATGGCCAAAGGTCCAAAAAAAAAAAAAAAAAACCAGAAATCAGGGAAATATGACTCCAACAAAACAAAAATACCCTAGTTCTTCCAATCCTGACGACTTCACCACAGCAGAAACACATGAAAATGATGACAATTCTACATTATGGAAAGTGATAGAGGGCCTTCAAGAAGAACTTAAATCTATGAAGGAATTCAAAGAAGCCACAATTTCACAAGTGATAGCAATGGATAATACCATTAGAGAGCTCCAAGCCAAGGTGGCTCAACTTGAACAGGAAAAAGACAGAGCGATGAAAGATTTCCAGGCAAAGACAAACAAATTGGAGCAGGAAATGTACAAAATGAATAAAACCATTCAAGATATGAAAACGGAAATAGAAAAAATAAAGAAAACACAGTCAGAGTTAAAAGTGGAAATGGAGAATCAAGGGAAGAGAACAGGAACTACGGAAATGAGTATCAAAAATGGGATGCAAGAGGGGGAAGACAGGATCTCAGGCATGGAAGATTCGATGGAAGAAATCAGTACAACATCCAAAGAAAATGAGAAAGCTAAAAAATCTCTCACACACAACATCCAAGAAATCAAGGATTCAATGAAAAGACGGAACCTAAGAATTGTAGGCATAGAGGAAAGAGAAGACTCCCGACTCCAAGGTCCAGGAAATATCTTCAACAAAATCATAGAAGAAAACTTCTCAAACTTGAAGAAAGAGATGCCAATAAAAATTCAAGAGGCAAAAGCTCTGGGGGGAAAAAAAGAAAAAGGAGAGAAAAAGAGATATATGTCACACCTTTTAGTTTTAATAATTGTTTCTATTGTAATTGTTACTGTATTGTGTTTATTGTTAAGAAAAGGAGCCTTTTGCTAGACTTAAAGGGGGAGATGTTGAGGGAAGGTCTAATATTGTTTCTGATACATTGAATTCAATGCTGAGATCTGGTTACTGCCAGTTCTGAGGCATTCTCTTAATTGGCCATAAGCGACTTTTATTAACCAATCAAGAGAATGCCTCAGAAGGGGCAGTAACCAGATCTAAGCATTGAACTCAATGTATCAGAAACAATATTAGACCTTCCCTCAACAGCTTACAGAACACAAAACAGATTAGATCAGAAAAGAAACTCCTCTCTCCACATAATACTTGAAACTCCAAATGTACAGAACAACGAGAGAATATTAAAAGCTGTAAGAGAAAAAGATTAAGTCACATACAATGGCACACCCATCAGAATTCCACCTGACTTCTCCTCAGAAACTTTAAAAGCTAGAAGGGCCTGGACAGATATCCTATAAGCCGTGAGAGAACATAGGTGCCCAGCAAGACTACTATACCCAGCAAAACTCTCTATCAACATAGATGGAGAAAACAAGATATTCCATGACAAAATGTAAATTTAATCAATATCTACCCACAAACCCAGCCCTACCAAAGATCCTAGAAGGAAAATGCCAACCCAGAAAAGATAACTGCACCCAAGAAAACAGAGGAAATAGAAAACTCCACAGCAACTGAACCAAAAGAGGCACAGGATGACCACCTATACCAAAATAAATGGTAAATAACAACCCATGGTGACTAATATCCATCAACATCAATGGACTCAACTCGCCAATAAAAAGACACAGACTTACAGATTGGATCCGTAAACAAGACCCATCTTTTTGCTGCATACAAGAAACACATCTCACTATCAAAGATAGACACTTTCTCAGAATAAAGTGCAGGGAAAAGGTTTTCCAAGCAAATGGACCCAGGTAGCAAACTGGAGTAGCCATCGTAATATCAAACAAAATAGACTTCCAATTGAAGTTAATAACAAAAGACAGAGAAGGGTGTTGCATACTTGTTAAAGGGAACAGTCATCAAGAGGACATCTCAGTTTTGAAGATCTATGCCCCAAATAAAAGGCACCTACATTTGTAAAAGAAACACTTCTGAAACTTAAATTGCACATCAGTCTCAACACATTAGTAGTGGGAGACTTCAACACCCCACTCACAACAATGGACAGATCATCAAGACAGAAGCCAAACAGAGAAATAATGAGTCTAACAGAGATCACAAACCAAATGGACCTAACATATCTACAGAATGTTTCACCCAAACACAAAGGAATACACCTTCTTCTCAGCACCACACAGAACCTTCTCCAAAATCAACTATATAGTTGGACACAAAGATAGTCTTAACAGATACAAGAAAATTTAAATAACCCCTTGTATCTTATCAGACCACCATGGAAAAAAGCCGGACTTCAATAGCAAAAAATCAACAGAAAGCCTACACACACATGAAAATTGAACAACTCTTTACTGGGTGACTACTGTGTCAGGGAAGAAATAAAGAAGGAAATCAAAGACTTCTTAAAATCCAACGACAATGAAGGCACAACATACCCAAACCTATCGGACACAATGAAAGCTGTGCTACAAGGAAAGTTCATAGCACTAAGTGCCTTCAAAAAGAAAATTGTGACAGCTCATATTAGCGAATTAACAGCTAAACTGGGTGAATTGGAAAAAAGGAAGCAAACACTCCCAAGAGGAGCAGAAGGCAGGAGATCATAAAACTTATGGCTGAAATCAACAACTTAGAAACCAAAAGAACGGTACAAAGAATCAATGAAACCAAGAGTTGGTGCTTCAAGAAAATCAACAAAATAGACAGACTCTTAGCCAAATTAACTAAAAGGAAGAGGGAAAAACCCCAAATCAACAAAATCAGAAATGAAAAGGGAGAAATAACAACAAATATTGAGGAAATTCACAGAATATTTGGGTCCTACTTTAAAAATCTACTCCACCAAATTTGAAAACTTAAGCGAAATGGACAGTTTTCTTGATAGATTCCACCTACTGAAGCTAAATCAAGATCAGATTACTAGATTAAACAGCCCTATAACCCCTAAGGAAATAGAAACAGTCATTAAAAATCTCCCAACCAAAAAAAGCCCAGGGCCAGATGGCCTTAAAGCGGAATTCTACCGGACCTTCAAAGAGGAGCTAACACCAATACTCTTCAAACTCTTTCACCAAATAGAATCAGAGAGAACATTGCCAAACTCATTCTATGAGGCCATGGTCACCCTGATTCCTAAACCACACAAAGACCCAACAAAGAAAGAGAACTTCAGACAAATCTCCCTCATGAACATAGATGAAAAAATACTTAATAAAATACTAGCAAACCAAATTCAAGAACATATCAAAAGTATCATACACCATGATCAAGTAGGCTTCATCCCAGGAATGCAGGGATGGTTCAACATACAAAAGTCTATCAACCGTATAAACAAGATGAAAGAAAAAACTACATGATAGTCTTTCTAGATGCAGAATAAGCACTTGACAAAATCCAACACACCTTCATGCTAAAAGTTCTGGAGAGAACGGGTATACAAGGACTACACCTAGAAATAATAAATAAAGGAAATATACAGCAGGCTAGTGGCCAACATCAAATTAAATGGAGAGAAACTTGAAGCATTTCCTCTAAACTCAGGGTCAAGACAAGGATGCCCACTTTCACCATATCTCTTCAATATAGAACTTGAAGTTCTTGCTAGAGCAATAATACAACTAAGAGAGATCAAGGGGATACAAATTGGAAATGAAGAAGTCAAATTATCCCTCTTTGCAGGCCATATGATAGTATACATAAGTGACCCCAAAAATTCCACCAGAGAACTCTTACAGCTGATAAACACCTTCTGCAAAGTGGCTGGTTACAAAATTAATTAAAAAAAAATCAGAAGCCCTTCTTTATACAACAAACAAATGGGCTGAGAAAGAAATAAGGGAAACAACCCCTTCACAATAGCCACAAACAATATAAAATACCTGGTGGTAACTCTAACCAAACAGGTAAAGGACCTGTACAACAAGAACTTCAAACCCTTGAAGAAAGAAATGGAAGAGGCCCTTAGAAAATGGAAAGATCTCCCATGCTCATGGATAGGTAGGATCAACATAATAAAAATGGCCATCCTACCAAAAGCAATATATAGATTCAATGCAATTCCTATCAAAATACCAACACAATTCTTTATAGACCTGGAAAGAGCTATTCTCATTTTCATATGTAACAAAAAAAATAAATAAAAAAAACAGAATAGCTAAATCAATCCTGTACAATAAAAAAAAACACCAGATTTCATCATCCCAGATTTCAAGCTGTACTACAGAAAAATAGTAGTAAAAACAGCATGGTATTGGTTTAGAAACAGACCAGTAGATCAAGGGAATCGAATTGAAGATCCAGAAATAGACCCACATACTTATGGCCACCTAATTTTTGACAAAGATGCCAAAACAGCACAATGGAAGAAGGACAGCATCTTCACCAAATGGTGCTGGTCCAACTGGATGTCTACTTGTAAAAGAATTAAATTAGACCTATACTTATCACCTTGTACAAAAGCTAAGTCCTAGGGGTTCAAAGACCTTAACATAAGGCCGGTCACACTAAATCTACTAGAAGAAAAAGTGGGAAAAACCCTCAAACTCATTGGCACAGGTGACAACTTCCTGAACAGAACACCAACAGCTCAGAACCTGAGACCAACAATCAATAATAAATGGGACCTCATGAAACTGAAAAGCTTCTGTAAGGCAAAAGACACTGTCATTCGAACAAAACGGCAGCCTACAGACTGGGAGAAAATCTTCACCAACCCCACATCTGACAGAGGGCTAATATCCAAAATCTACAAAGAACTCAAGAAATTAAATGCCAAGAAACCAAATAATACAATCAAAAAATGGGGGATGGAGCTAAATAGACAATTCACAAAGGAGGAATCCCTAATGGCCGAGAGACACCTGAAGAAATGCTCAACATCCTTAATCATCAGAGAAATGCAACTCAAGACGACCCCGAGATTCCATCTCACACCTGTCAGAATATCTAAGCTCAAAAACTCAAATGACAGCACATGCTGGCGAGGGTGTGGAGAAAGGGGTACCCTACTCCATTACTGGTGGGAATGCAGGCTTGTGCAACCACTATGGAGGTCAGTATGGCGATATCTTAGAAAACTTGGAATAGCTTTGCCTCAGGACCCAGCCATATCACTTCTGGGTATACATCCAAATGACTCCTCACGGAATCATAAGGAAGTTTCCTCATCTATGTTCATACCAGCATTATTTGTAATAGCTAGAAAATGGAAACAACCCAGATGTCCCTCAACTGAAAATGGATTAAAAAACTGTGGTACATCTACACAATGGAATATTACTCAGCTATCAGAAACAATGAAATTATGCAATTTGCAGCCAAATGGATGGAACTAGAGAAGCTCATCCTGAGTGAGCTAACCTAGACTCAGAAGAATGCACATGGCATCTATTCACTTATAGTAGGATTTTAGCTATATAGTACAGGATATCTATACTACAACCAACGCACCAAAGGGAACATGGATATAGACTTTTTGTTTATTTATTTTTGTTTGTTTGTTGGTTTGTTTTTTAGTTTTCCCTCCCTGGCAATGAGACACTTTTCACCGGTGGTGCTGCCTTGTAGGCCCCCAGTGTATGAGGAGGCTCTTGGCCCTCATATGACTTCTGAACTGGGACGAGAGACAGTTATGTAGGGACACTCCACTCCAGAGGAGTGGGATAGAAGGGTTAGGGGGTAGAGGGTGGTAGGGTGGGGCTGGGAAGGGAGGAAAGAGGACAATATGATGGAGATGTAACCTGAAGCAACAAATAAATAAATTTATTTATTAAAAAAAAAGACCAGCTAGCATCTCAACTAAATGACAACAGTATCCTAAATTCAATGGGATATTCCCCTTTACTTTGTATTAAGCATAGTCTCATGAGTATTACTAGTAGCTGTTTCTTTTATAAGGTGTGAAATGGAAAAGTAAAGTTGTGGTTTTGCATGTTGGAAAAAAAAAAGAAGCCAAAACCATACAATCAAAAAAGGAAAGCATCTTCAAGAAATGGTTCTGGTATAACTGGATGTCTACATGTAGAAGAATGTAAATATACCTATATTTATCACCCTGCACAAAACTCAAGTCCAAGTGTACCAAAGACCAAAACATAAAGCCAGATACACTAAATCTAATAGAATGTAAAGTGAGAAAAAGCCTTGAACTCATTGGCACAGGAGACAACTTCTGAACAGGATACCATACTTCAGGTGCTAAGATTAAGAAATGGGAAACTGAGAGCGTTCTGTAAGACAAAGGACACGGTTGATAGAACAAAATGGCAGCCTACAGATTGGAAAAAGATCTTAACCAACCACACATGAGATAGAGGACCAATATCTAAAATATAAAAAGAGCTGAAGAAATTAAATACCAACAAACCAAAATAACCCACTTGGAAAATGGGGTATAGAGCTAAACCAAGAATTCACAACAAAGGAATCTCTAATCTCTAATGGAGAAGAAACACTTAAAGAAATGCTCATCCCAAATGAGGTAACTTAAACCAAGAAAGAGACACATGGTATGTACTCACTCATAAGTAGATACTAGCCATTTAGTAGAGGAAAATCATACTACAATACACAGACCCAAAGAAGGTAAGTAACTAAGAGGGTCCAAGAGAAGATGCTTGAAACTCATTCAGAAGGGGAAAGAGAAAAGCCAGCAGAAGTAGATGAAGAGAGGGAACTGGGTGGGAGAGGGAAAGTGGGGAGAAAGGAGTGCAGAATCAACTATGGGAAGAGAGGGGAGAGGTGTTGAATGGGCTGGGTAAAAGATAGGAAAACAAGGGGGGTCATCTCTGAGACAAGCTGGAGAACAACAACAAGGTAGGCCCCTGGGAGGACATAGGGGTGAGTCTAGCTGAGACTCCTACCAGTATGAGATATGGAAACTGAAGAGGCCTCCCACTAGCCAGGTAGGACTTCTAGGGGAGGGAGGGGATAACCAACCCATCCACAAAATGTCCAAACCAATATTTACCTTGTATACAAGATGTGCAGGGATAAAAATATAGCAGACATTGAGGGAATGACCAACCAATGATGGGCCCAACCTGAGACCCATGGGTGAGAGCTAACCCCTATCACTATTAAGGATACTCTGTTATGATTACAGACAGTAGCATACCATAACTGTCTTCTGAGAATGCCCATGCTGCAAAGGATCCAAACAGAAGCTGAGCCTCACTGTCAAACATTAGGCAGAACAAGGCAGATCTTGTGGAAGAATGTGGGGAAGGATAGAAAAAACCAGAGGAGATAAGAGCTCCACAGAAAGATCAACAGGGTCAACTAACCTAGGTCCATAGGGGCTGATAGAATCTAAACCACCATTCAAAGGACATGAATAAACTGGACCTAGGCCCCCTACACATATGTAACTGAAGAGCAGGTTGGTCATCATGTGAGCCCCTAGCAAGTAGAGTGGGAGTTGTCTCTGACAATGACTATGAGTCCTGCTTTTTGATCACTTCCTCTCATCTGGGCTGTGGTGCCTGGCTACAATAGAAAAGGAAGCACTCAGACATGATGTGACTCCATATGTAGGGTGGGATGGTATGGCGGGGAGGGAGGGTGCTCCCCTTTTCTTTGTAGAAGGGGAAGGTGAATGGGAGAAGGGGTCAGAAGGGCAGGACCAAGAGGAAAGGAAGGAGGCGGGCTATGATTGGAATGTAAAATGAAAAATTAAATAATAATAAAAAAGAAATGCAAAGTCACTAGGGAAATGCAAATCAAAATGACTCTAACATTTTATCTTACATTGGCAAGTATGGCTAAGATAAAAAACTTAGTAACAGCACATGCAAGAGAGGATTTGCGGAAAGGGGAACACTCATCCACTGCTGGTGGGAGTACAAACTTGTACAACCACTCTGAAAATCAATCTGGAGGTACCTTAGAAAAGTAGGAGCAATTTTCTCCTTCTTAAAATGTTGATTAATTTTATTACTGGGAATAGTTTGGTAAACATTTTTCTCTTGGAAATAATCTATATTGGACATAGAAATCTCATATAGGGATTTAACTTACATGAAAGCATCAAATAAACAAAAATTACAAATTGACTCTTTAAACCTTAATATCTTTTCAAAACATGCATTAATATAAACACACTAATGTAATATTAATTAGCTTTTGTTGCATGCATTAACAGAGAATCCTCAGTGTGTATAGTCACAGAGATAGGACAGAACCAGGCAGGATGTCCTCTCCCAGTCACTGCGCTGGCCACAGATTTGTCCTGGCTTTGTTATAGATACATATATTGGAGATAATAAGGCCTGCTTTATGCAAGTTGAAGGATGTGCCAGATAGCACATCAAGGGAAGATGCCAGATATAGAATATGTTCAGTAAATGAGGATGATTCTTGTTATTATAATTACTGGCTGGAAAACCCTTTAGAGCCAAACTATAACACAGCTCCCTGCTTCTTGGAATTATTTTAGCTCATTATTTAAAAGCTGTTGTGTATTCTAAGATTCAATTTGTGCAGGTTTCACTGTATGGCTTACTGTTTATCATTGCAACTAAGAAATAATTTTGCATTGTAAACACTTCCTTGAATTTTATATAAATCTTTTTTTTATTTTGTACTATTTGTTTTCTTCTACTTTTCCCCTCTTCAGTCTGTTCTCTGAGCATTTTCAAAGTCACTTTCCTAAATACAGATGGTGCCACTTTCCTGAATATTCTTTTGTGAGGCCAATTTAAGTTCTGTGCCTTCTCTTCCTTCTCCTTTCTCTCTCTGCTCCCCTTCCTCCTCTTCTAATTTTGGCTTTCTGAATCAGGGTCACCCTAGCATCCTTATTCTTGTCGTTGAACATGTAGTCCCATGTTGTTGGGTGTGGCACTATAGAGATGCAGCTCGGAAACAGTGAGATGAGTAGACTCAAAAAGCCTGGATGTCTCAGGGTTTCAGGCTCTTTGAGCCCGGTAGGAATGGGATCTTGCTCTCTCTCTCTCTCTCTCTCTCTCTCTCTCTCTCTCTCTCT
>CAJQZJ010000850.1:112594-167844 GCA_907164525.1 Lophiomys imhausi | reverse complement strand
TCTCTCTCTCTCTCTCTCTCTCTCTCTCTCTCTCTCTCTCTCTCTGTTCCCGCCCATATTTCTGGAAAATCATAAACACATCCCAAAGGCTTCTCTTCACTATAGCACATAGAAGCATGAACCTAGGCACATACCGTTGTCTGGGAACCATTCCCTTGTAGCATTGCCAGCATACCAATCACAGCCAATAAAGAGCCTTAGAGGCCGAAGCCCCCACCCACGATTCCTGGGGTTCAAAGGAGAGGGCAAGGGCTGATGTAGAACGAACATCATCACCCATCTCAGGAGCTCCCACATAGATTTTAGGGAACCATAGGGGAGATAAGAGCTTCGTGAAATAAGTTTTAATATAAAGGTTTATCAAATAGTGGCCTTGGAGTCACGATTTTGTCTGAAGAAGTTTTTGCCCCTGGGGAAGGCATTTTTTGACTGTGTCTGCATTTGTCCTTGAGCTTGGGCCCTTGACCCTTTGGTGGACAAAGCCAAAGGTTTCATGTCAGCAGATGTAGCAGCACTGTGCAGGACCATTTCAGCTCTCTGTATGCAAACCTCTTCACCACTGCCAATCTAACAGGGCACTCAGCCGCCACTACAGCGCAGCAGGACTCCAGTTTCGCAGCCCACCTGGGTAAAGGGACAGCAGGCAAACCCACCTATACCCATCCGCCCACCAGACAACCCAGCCACCAGTGACAGGGTTGCATTACAATGATGTGCAGGCCTTGCCACTGTTTCTTCATACCTGTTTCTCTGCTTTCACTTTTGATAATTCTTTCCATCACTGTCCAAAACGTAGCCACATTAGTGAATATTTGTTTATTCTGCAATTCACTTTACACCACTCATTAAATGAATTCATTCATGTCTCAACTAGAATGCTTATTCTTTTTTTTTTTAATAATTTATTTTTTATTTCTTCAAGTTACATCTCAATCACAATCCCCTCCCTACTCCCCCCTCCAGTCCCACCCTTCCACCCTCCTCCCCCTCAGCCCCACCATCCTCTTCCCTTCTTTTTTTTTTTTTTTTTTTTTTTAGTTTAAGGTATTTATTTTTCCCCCCAACAGCTCAAAAATAATTACCCTGAGCTACTCTGACAAAAATTGACTAAACCATTTTAATAACCTGAACAGTCTTTTGTCGGGATAGGTAGTTGGGGGAAATCAAGGAAGAATGTTTTTTCTTTCCTACAACTTCATTAGCATAAGCCAGACAAGTTTCAGTAGGCACTCCCTTAGACACTCCAATGTTTACTATCAAATAGCCTAAAGCCTGGCATTAAATCTGTTCTAGAGAATCTATGAAGTCCCAGCTATGTGTGTCCTTTCTGACAGCCAGAAAAACACCATCTTAGAATAGTGTAGTAGCAAGATGGAGACATACATCAAATTGGCGTGAGGCAACAGAATCCTGAGTTGCCTGGGATGGTCAGACCCACGTAGAGAGCCTCATTCCAGGATAACAAGAACAGAGTTGCCTAGAGTAAGGTGTTCTTTGCCCACCTCTCCTCAACCATCAAGTCACTCTTTCGTAGGAGAGTTCAAGTCCCTTCACATCACCTTCGCATCTCTGCAGATAACATGTGAATTTTGTATACCTATGCATAAATAGTTACAGTGAAACATATACCAATTTCTTTATGTCAATAACAAGGTGCTAAGGCATCTTTGATTTAAAAAAAAGAGCAAAGCAAAACTAATTCCATTTTGCATTCTAATATAAATATAGTAGGGGAAATGGGAGAAGTGAATTGAAAGCAAGCAACAGTGGGATGTAAGAGGTATAATATCTCTAGCAACATCCCATTTTGTAGATGCAGTCATCTACCCCTGATCCTATATGATTGCTTCATAGGTGTCATTGCTTTCCAGCACATGCCCAGGTGCATCCTGAGCACCAGGGACCTTCCGTTCACCCTCCTCCTCAAATTAAAATTAAACAACCCATTAATTTTATTATGTGATTTCCACCCCCCCTCCCTCCTTAAAAGAGGGTCTCACTCTGTAGCCCTGGCTTGGAACTCATGGTTAATTTCAAATGATACACATTTATCATTTTCCTCTTTCTGTAAAGTTATGACAATTGTTCTTGTCACTTGAATTGAGATCTTATTATTATATTTGAGATTTTTCTTGCAATTACTGACTCATCTAATTAGTGATCAAGTTCTCCTGATTTGGCCTCTATCCAAAATGTCTCTTTAGTTGCATTATGCACACACTATTAAGGGCTCTGTTTGGTCTCTAGGGTTGTCCTCTCAACTTGAAATTGTCTCTTAAACTAGTCCTACAGGCACTTAATTCAGGTTTGTTAACAATTTCTGACTGTCCCATGTGGAAGAAGATAGACAGCTGTTCTCTTTCTTCACTAAGTAAAAATGAAGATAAAAATTTTAAATCTTTAATACTTAAGACAAACTTTTATGTTTTTGTCTCTAGAACAACTCATTCCTCAACACTTTTTATGTAATTCATATAGTAAGTCATTATATTGAGTATGTTTTCATGAAAACGAACATTGACAGAATTAAAATTTTGGAGAAAAGTCTTGTTGATTTAATTGGCTGTAAGCCTGTTCATTTCTCATTCTACCTGGTATTTGTTCTGAGGATGTGTCTGACTATAATTTTGAAAACATATTCATAGGTAAGAAGCATGTCAGCACCAATAATAGCAAGGCATCAGAATTTTACAACCTGTGAGGTTCTCCAGGAGCCACTTTTAAATGGAGAATTTCAACAACCCGAATAAGGAAAAAGCTGTTTTTTTTTTTTTTAAGAATTATATGAAAGAAAATAAACTTGTGTTCTCAAAAATTCACATTGGTAATCTTGAAATTTTTTGATAATTTTGCTTATTTATCTTTTCTGAGATGTTTAAAGCAATGAAGTGTCAGAAATGGAGGCTGGGGAGAAGATATTAGTTCTTCACTGCAGGTGAATGGCTTTATGCGTGTGTACACATGTGAGATACCAAGTGCAAAAATGGAGTGCATCCCGATACTTGTCATTTGCTCTTGCATTCTAGTTGCTTGCCAATACCTGGGATGTCGCCTCCTATACCCTTTTTGACACACAAGATGAACACTTTTTGTTTTTCACTTCTTGCACATTTGTTCAAGTGTTGACATATTTAGCATCTACTCTTGAATTTTTATCTCCACTGACACTTTCTAACTTTTCTTTAAAATTTTCTATTGTTTGTCAAAGCATTTCTCTGAATAAATTGTAAATTTAGATTTTTAATTATTTTAATGTATTTTTCAGGGATAAAAAGACTGCTCAGTGGTTAAGTCCACTGGCTGCTTTTGCAGAGGATCTGAGTTTGGTTCCCAGAACCCACATGACAGCTCACAACCTTCAATGACTCACGTTCTAGGAGATGAAACACATGCTTTTAACCTCCATGGCCCATGCATGCACACAGTATACTTACATGCATGGAAGATAGACAGCCATACACATAAGATAAAATAAATAAAAATTTAACAATATTTTCACATTTTCACTTGTAATAAATTCAGACTTACAAAAACTGGAAAAATGGTATGAGGGTTCCCTATATATTCATGAACCAAATCCTTTATGTAACTACAGTATAATGATAGAAAGAACCAGAAAATTAACACTGACAAAATTCTGTGCTTCAGTCCACAGATACATTACAAATTTCTTTTACAAATTTCTTTAATTTATTTTTAAATTTGTACACATTTTTATTAAAATAGAATTGTATCAGTTTGTCATTCTCTTTCCTTCTTTCAGCTCCTCCCATGTCTCCATGCTCTCAAGTAATAGCCTCCTTTTTATTACTATTGTGACACACATATGTATTTATGTATATGTATGCACAAATATATAAATACAATCAGCTGAGAACATTTTTCTTGTTTGGCTCTGCAAGGATTCAGGGCTCAGTACTTGGTATTGGATAACCAACAAGAGGGCTCATACCTGGAGAAGCTAATTCTCCCTCTCCCAGCAGTTATTAGTTGCCTGAAGTTCTTTGTCTTAGTGGGGGAACCTCATGACATATTCTCCTTCCATGTTCACACTTCTATTTATAGTGCTGTTGTTCTGGTCTTGTTTATACATCCATTTCTAGGAAAGACTGTTTCACAGCAGACTTCCCAGGTCTGACACAAATTTCAATAAAGGCCTCATTGTGGTCTGTCTTCAGTCTGGGAGCACAGTTTCATTCTGCTGTCCTGTGGCTTCTGTCTCCCTTAATCTGGAAGAGTTCCTCACTCTGTCTTTGTTTTAGGTGACTGCATTTTTTTTCAATAGCAAGATTTCTTAGAAATTTTAAATTCTCTAACTTGAGGGTGAATCTGCTCAACATGAACAGTGCATGACTCCAAGGACACAGCATACTATTGGCTTGGTATTCAGACCTCCCATATGGTAGCCACCCTTTATTTTCAGCTTTAATCCACTGTTCAAATGAAGAGTGCTCACTTTGCTCCTAATGTTTTATTTTTATTTCTTTCCTGTATTGTTTTTTTCTATTTGGAGTTCTTTTACATTTATTCTTATCCAAGAGAACATTTTAGATGAAAGGTCACAGCTTCTCTGAATGCTACTTTCTCCTGTAGTCTACCTAATGGCATGGAAAAAATAATTTTCTAATTAATTAATGAAATCAATTAATATTAAGTTCTCAGAAATTAATACTTATCTTATGTCTGATATTAAGCAGTTTGATAGCTTTCATGATCTTCTATAATAGACAAAGCATACTATAGCAAGGACAACATTAAATTCAAATTAATTTATTTCCAACTCCTTAAACCAAGCTCTCATCATAAGATTTTGTAAAACAACAGGGAGCTACAACTGTTTTTGAATGAATGAAACTACTCATTTAGAATGAATTTGAAATGTGAAATGACAAACTTTTCTTCATGAAATTTAAACAAAATTTTGTTTGGAAGTAAAATTTTTTAATAGTTTCATTATTATGAATAGTTACTTTTTTCACCCTAATAATTATTCTAAGAGATAAAGATGGTCTGCCAACTTCCGAATGACATAAAATTACCCTAAGTAAAATGTCAATAAAATTAAATTGCTTGCCTCTAATACCACTAAAAGCCTATAGCCACAATGTTTGTCTTGATTAATTATTAAGAAGAGTTTAGATTTTCTATATTAATGGATTTTGTGCCAGATATGGTTTCTAATTAAACTTTGCATTTCTCTGATGAAACTGTATTTAAGTCTACTGAATGTCATAACTCACCTTTGCATTTAGCAATGTCTAGGAAATCATTTTAAAATAGTAGGGTAGTAATAATTTATAAGAACTCACAAACATGCCTAAGATAATCATGGACATCAAAGCTTAGGAAAGTGAATTTCATTGTTTAGAAATGAAATGATAGTTTTGATGGCTGTGTTATATAATAAACTTGCAGAACAAAATCCCATCATGTACATTTTATTATTAATATGACACAAAAATGAATCTGATCTTTAAATATTCACATGCCTTAAATTATTAAGACCATAAATGTTATATATAATTCTGGACAGTATTGATGTTATGTTTACACAACACTGAGTAGCTTGATAAGAACAAAAACTTGCTACCTGTATTGTACCTTCCACATGTTTCTAGAAGATGACACATGATACTACATAGACAGGTACATGACGGATTGCTCAAATTCCACTGGGATCTTTATCAGTGGGGTTAATGAATGCTATATAAATTTTAATTGTAGTTCTGAAAATTTGGCCCAATATTGTGTATGTCTATAGCAAGCATAAGGATTTAAATCAAGCATATGATAGAATATTATTCAGTCATAAAAGGGAATGAGGGCACAAATCTTGAAAATGCTGTTAATTGAAAGAAGGCAAGTACAAGACAATAAACCATGGTTTCAAATTATAAGAAATGTCCATTATAAGTAGTCTAATGAAGGAAAAGGTAAGCAAGTGCATCCCTAGAGTTATAGAGTGTGATTGTTAATCTTTATTGTCAACGTGATAGGATTCAGAACTACTGGGGACACATTCCATAAGGTGTGTATATGAGGAAATTTCCAGGAAAGTTTAACTGAAGAGGGAATTCTCATCCTGAATATTGTTCTGTTGGCTGGGGTTCTAGACTGAATAAAAGGAGAAAGCAAGCTCAGCACTAGCGTTCTTCACTCTCTGTATCCTGACTGCATACAAGATTTAACCAGCTGTTTTATGTTCCTTAAGTCATTTAAGCCTTGCCATTGTGATGGACTAACTTTTTGTTTTTTGTTCTTTGTTTTTTTATTTTCTAATGTTTGTTTACTTTTTAATGTTTATTTATTACTTCAAGTTACATCTCCATCATAGTGCCCTCTTTCTACCCCTCCCAGTCCCACCCTCCCACCCTCTCCTCCTTGTCTCACCCATCCCACTCCTCCGATGTGGAGTGTCCCTACATATCAGCCCCTCTCAGTTCAACACTGATATGTGGGCTAAGAGCTTCGTCTTGCACTGGGGGACTACATGGTAGCACCCCTAGGGCAAATTGACCCACCAGTAGGTAGCAGAGACTATGTTCCTGATCCTTTTGGTGTGTTGGTTGTAGGATAGTTATCCTGTACTATATGGCTAAAATCCAATTATAAGGGAGTAGATGCCATGTGCATCTTTCTGAGTCTGGGTTAGCTCACTCAGGATGAGCTTTGACTTTGGAAAACTGTGAGCTGAAATAAACCTTTCCTTAGGTTGCTTTGGTCAAGCCTGTTGTCACGCAGTCAGAAAAGTATGTAATGCAGGGAGGGGCAAAGCAGCACAAGCTGTGATAATTTAGTGGAGGAGGCTCCTTCACGAGGAGAGTCAATTGACTACTGATGGTTAGGTGCACATATCTGTGAGTATTCTAAAACAGATGAAATATATACTACAGTGATATGTAGAGTATCAACGAAAGCACAGGGTACTGCATATACACAAATCCTGATAGATAGATGGCTGAAACCCAGATCACTGTTCAGACAACAAACACAAAGAGCTGTGCTGATCAACAATAGTTTTGTTCCTAAACATACAATGCCTCAAAGTAGTTTGTTATATTAATATGTGACTCTTCTTTTTCTTTTCTTTTCATTTTTTTGAGGGGGAAGGAATTTTTCGAGACAGGGTTTCTCTGTGTAATAGCTCTGTCTTGGACTCACTTTGTAGATCAGGCTGGCCTTGAACTCACAGAGATCTGCCTGCCTCTGCCTCCAAAGTGCTGGGATTAAAAGTGTGCACCACCACGTCTGGCTAATATGTGATTCTTTGGATGAGTGAATCTTTAACTGATTTGAGTGTTTGGATAAAAATGAATTACAGTGAACAAAGTTGGTGTGTAAGGGATTAGTAATTATTTATGCATGTACTATATACATGTAGTGCGTAGAAGTACTAAATATGTGGTAAAGACCAAAGTCCTGCATGCATTTCACATAAAAATAATTTTTTTTTCTGGGGAAAAGACAGTTCTAAAAAGGGGTAAGAAATGACTATGATTTTCCTCAACTCAGTATGTAGGAAGCCCCAGTAAGAGAAAAAAAACCTAAAACTAAAATGTTTGATAGGTTTAGGATTTATGACTTTGAATCCTTCCACTTTGAAGAACAAAATGTGACAAAAATGATTGGGAGATGCTATATATAAATATTTAAAAATAGTCACTGAACATATCTTTGTGTATGTGTATATATGTTTAATGTTTATGCATGTAGTATGTATATATACAAGTGGTAACTGGCTGTTCATGTACTTATACACATGTATAATGCTTGTGCATGTAAAGTGTATGTGAATGTGTGCAACTGGGTACACATACACACATATGTGTAATATCTGTGCATGTAGTATGTATATGTACATGTGTATGCAAATGGGTGTGCGTGCACTTGTGCATGTGTAATGTCTATGTGTAAAATGTGTGCATAACCACATGTTCAAGTAGGTGTGTGGACGTCAGTGGTTGAAGCTAGATGTCTTACTCAATTGCTCTCCAACTTGTCTTTTGAGATTGGGTCTCTCAAGAAACCTAGTGATCACCCATTCTATAGACTAGCTGACCACAGAGCTCCAGGGATTTGAGGTCTCTTTCCATGTCTGACCACTCAGAGATTTTACATGGATGCTGGGAATCCAAACTCAGGTTCTCATGGTTGTATAGCAGGCAATTGAATGGCTGAGCATCTCTGTCCTACCCTATAAATCTCTGATACACATAAATATATTCTCTTACTGTTATTTTTCAAATCATAGACCTAACATATAAACTTATGATCCCAACATGAGATACACAACTCTGTGAGATTAAAACTCAACTCAGGAATGGGTATTTGGGAGAGTGAATGTTTTCCTTTGCCTTGGCACAAGAGTGCTCAATGAGAGGGTAAGAGCTTGAAGTCTGGAGTCTGAGGTTCACAGTCATTCACAAGATATGCAACCCAGGCACATCCCTGAACCTTTGTGTAAGTTAAGTCTCATTCTCTTGTGTGTAAGAACCTTTGTGTAAGTCTCATTCTTTTATGTGTAAAGCAACCATAATAACACTTACCTAATTGGCATTTTAGGGATTGAGTTCATACTTGTAAACCATTGCAAACCACTTAGTACAGTGTCAAGCAAATGTGAGAAGGGGGAGAGAGAAAGGGAAGGAGGGCCACTTTTAACTGTGTTTATGTTTTTTGAGGTATACAACCAGTAGGAATGTAATTAAAAAACTAAGGCTGGACTTGTTTTGTCATTTCTTTGTGCTCTGTGAGTGTATGTACTGAATTAACTTTTGCTATCTGTGACAGCTGCTGTGAGATTGATTCTGAGGCAGGAGAGGCTTTCTCTACAGCTTCTGAAAGATGAAGATTATGTGGGCAGTCTAAGATTATTTTACACTTTTCTCAATGCAGTCTAATCTATACTTAGGCTGAATTCACCAGATGTGTGTAGTGGACAACAGTGGCAGATGAAGATGAAGCAAGAAAAAAATAACTAACAGGACACAGGGATGATGTAAAACGGATTCTCAGAGCTTTCCAACTGCAGATCCAAGCATGACTACCACTTCTAAGGTGTGAAAACATGAGACTCACTATCTGTGAGTTCTAAGAGAAAATATTGTGATCTTGAATACTCAAGGCAATGTGTATAGGATTAATTCCAAAGACAGATAGATGTGGTAGGTGTAGAGAGAGTTCTTGAGCGAGGGAACAGAGTGACTAGATTAGTGCTTTGTAAAAACCTTCCTAGCAGAAGGATCCTGGATGACAGACAGGTGGGGCCGAATCAAGGTCTATAAGATTATTTTGACATTGTGGATATAAGATTATTTTGACATTGTGGACTATCTTCCAGGTAAGAAATGAACGACACATGAACACTGAACAGCCAGGTTTATGAGGAGGAGTGAAGGTCACCCCAAAGCTAGACCACAGTCACAGATTTTTATTTCTCATCTTGATATATTATCTTGAAAAGATCTTCAGGTCCATATTGTAGACAACTATTATAGTAGCCCTGCTGGATAAGAGCAAAATGAACTTTTTCTCAGCCTTGAATTCTTCCACTCCTGATTCCAAGAAAGGAGTGCATGTAGAATGTGTGTGTGTGTGTGTGTGTGTGTGTGTGTGTGTGTGTGTGTGTACACGTGCATGTGCATGTGTTTAAAACCTGGCACATGACCACCTTTGCTAGTTTTTATTTTGTCATTTCCATCAAACTTTTATAATTTTGTGAAAGGTTTGATGAGAGACTCCTTTCTTCTACTGCCTGCCCATCAATAGCTTAAATGCAGAATTGTTCAATCCACTAGCAGAGTTGTATCCCTGGGCAGATTATTCAAACACTTCCTTCTAATTTAGTAGAGAACAGCTACCCTGAAATCCATGGGGTCCCTCTCCCAACCACCTAGGTAATCTTTTACATTATTCCTTACTCTAGGTTCTTGTAGATGTTTCTATCCATACAGTAGTTAGAGAGATAAGTAACATCAGGTTCAGCTGAGCCTCCAGACCTTGTGTCATATCAAAAAACTTTCTCTTGTCTCTTGACTGTTAGCTGCTCCACCCCCCAATAGAGTGTTAAATATTGTCACAATCATGGTAACCAATCAGCACACAGAGGTCAATGAATATAAGATTCAGAAGCAATTTGTGTGATCAGATTTTAGGTGTTAAGAATTACAATAGTACCCATAAGCAACTATGAAAAAGAAGAGAAACATAAAAATCAATATCATAAAAATCAAAATACACAAGTATGTACAAAAGTAGTCTCAATTATCTATAGTTTTGGCTACTTACAGCTGATTTCTGTCTAAAATTATTAAGTGGAATACTCCAGAAACTAATACTTTGTGTAGTTTAAATTGCACCTTCCATCTAGATCTTATTTTCCTAGCAGAGCTGCCTCAGTGGGTGACTTGATGTGCCAGGGTGGGTTGGTACTGGGTCAGGGGGGAGTATGGGGGAAGTGGGTAGGAGTGTAGGACTGGGAGGAGGGAGGGGAATGTCGATTGGAATGTAAAGCAAACAAACTGATACAAATAATAGAAGAAACAAATTGCACCATATTTTGAGTGCTGTGATGAAATAGTTTAGTGTTCCTCTTCGACCAACCTGGTATGTGAATTGTCTGCGCTATCCAATGTGTCCATGCCCTGTTCACTACCCTCTCTCTGCAGTGCGGGATTTGTAGCCACACTACGCCAGTGCTTGTGTTCTCATCACTTTATTTTCACTAATAACCTTCCAAAGCACAAGAATAATGGTTTGGAAAACTAAGAGAAATCAGAAAAGACACAAGTGTTTCCTGTAAGTGAAAAGATACACATTCTTGACTTATGGCTAGAAAGAAAGAAAAGAAGAAAGAACAAAAAAGAAAGGAAGAAAGAAGGAAAACACATGCTGAGGTTGCTAAAATCTAGTGTAAATTTTTATTGCTAATCTTTTACTGTGCCTAGTTAAACCTTATCAATAAATAGGCACAAATAAGAACAGTATAAGGATCCAGGGATATCTGTAAATGACAGATTATCAGTATGTTGTAGGGATTAGGAACTTGCTAAAGGTTTTCAAGTAGTCCCTGTTGATCAGAGGACCCTACTATAATTCTATAATTGTGAAACAAAACAGACTGCATCATATTTCTATGTGAAAAGATAAAATATTAAATAATTCACCTTTCAAGTGTATTACACAAGAAACCTCAGAGAGCAATGGCTAATTTGTTTATCTCCTAAAGGCTGCATAATAGAGTCAGAACTATGAATGCACACTGGAAGCTTTGACTGGTCACTAAAATAAATTAAGAAATTCATTTACAAGTGATAAGTATATTTAAGAGCAACTTACACAGTTTATTTAGATTTTCCTTTGGGTATACTTTTATAAGGCAGCCCACCTCTTATCAAATGCTCTCACCTTGCTATGCATTTAGGCTCAAGTTACTTTATTTGCTAATTCTTGGGAAATGGTTTTTTGGTTTCTGCACTCTGTTGCACTGTAAAGCTTTGGAGAGCATTCTATCATTTGACAAAATGGTTCAACAATTTATAATGAACATTTTTAAGTGAGGTTTATGTTTTTACATATAAGTTTAGAAAAATTTTTTGGGTGTAAAAATTAATAAGAAACCTTAGAATGTGTTAAATGGTTAGTTCTTTTATAAATTAAATATATAACTTTTATATCATATATGTATATATACATATCTTTTATATCATATATATATATGTATATATACATGCTCTGACTCTATTATGCAGCCTTTAGAAGACAAATAAATTAGTCATTGCTCTCTGAGGTTTCTTGTGTAATACACTTGAAAGGTGAACTATTTAATATTTTATTTTTTTACATAGAAATATGATGTAGCTGCCTCTACCTCTTGAGTGTTGGAATTAAAGGTGTGTACCACCAGGCCCTACAGTTCTTTTATATTTTAAATCAGATTGTAAAACCTTAAGAGATGTTAGTCTCCAGATTTTTTTCAACATTTATTTATTTCTTCAAGTTACACCTCAGTCAAAGTCCTCTCCCTCCTCCTCTTCCCAGTTCCCCACTCCTACCCACTTCCCCCCTCACACTGCTATCTGCTTTTTTGTTGTTGTTTTTTAATTTAAAGTGTATCTTTTTTCTCCCCAACAGCTTCCCCTTTTAGTCCAATAACAGGCTCTTTTTCTTATAACAGTAAATACAATACAAAACAATAAGAACAATTAGGCCACAATTATGAAACTTATATGGTATAACACACATTCTCAATGTCCAGTCCATATGCATTTGGCAACTGATATTAATAGTCTGTCGTCTATCTATCTCAATGAGCTTAAAGTCTATACCAAACTCACTTTCCATCCTAATTTGCATTACCAACTTAAAAACATCTTCTTAGACCTAGAACATCCTTTTAATTCCTAAGCAACTTAAAATTTAACTGTGAGACTCTAACTGTCTAGTAGTCAGCCACATCAGAGACCTGAGAAGGATAAATAAACCTGATTATATAGGAAGTGCAGAGCAAGCAGTTTCCAACACTAATCAAAGATTTAGTCATATATTTATTTTATTTATAAACTGATAGATTAAGGAAGGACCAGAGAAAAAATAAAGATTGATAAAATTATGTAGGAAATAATGATATATAGTACTCACAGAGCAAGACTGTAAAAACCTTGAATAATCTAAATCTTTGCAGGAAGTTTAAAGGGAGATACATTGACTGTGAGATGTCTTCCATTGTTTTAAGTATTAGTAGCTATGTTACGGATAAAATATAGTTGATAATGGCTATATTATATTTTAACTCTTACTAAAATATTAAGTCCTTAGTAGGTCTGACACCCTGTACTTATCTTGGCATGATGCCATACCTATTCAATCTGAGCACTTGGAAGGTAGAGACAGGTGGATCTTTGAGTTTAAGACTACCTTGGTCTAACACTGAGAGTTCCTGGCCAGACAGAGAGAGCTACACAGTGAGACCTTGTTTCCAACTTGAGACCCAACCTTCACTATGCAATGGCAATATCATCACCACCTGAAGTGGTTTATTATCCATTTTTAGAGAAACAATATAAACCACTCTACTTTGTTTTTGATGTTACTCATTTTAAATAACTCCACTCCACACAATGGTCAGAATGTAAGTAGAAGTCTCATGGAAAGAAATTACCTTAAGGAATTCCTGGTACATAACACTTTCTGTGGTATAACAAGACAATTCCTCTGTTTATTTATGGAACTATGTCCAGACACCAAGTGTTGAACCTTTCTGTATGACTTAATTTTTTAAGGAATAAATATATTCAGCATGGGGTGCATTATGGTCAGCTAGCCATTGGAAGTGTTTCCATCCTTCCTCTGGAACTGAAGAGCCCTCTGTGACGAATTCATTAGCAGCACAGCTTGCTTTGCCCAGTGGATAATAAACCACTTCAGGTGGTGATGATATTACCACTGCATAGTGAAGGTTGGGTCTCAAGTTGGAAACCATAGTAACTACTTAGTTCTAAACACAATGCCTATAGGTAAAGATTGAGGTGACCAGCTATTATGTATCATTAATGACTCCACAATTGCTGCTGTTTTCACTGTAATTGTTTTCTGTGCGCTTATTGGTAAAATTACCTACCTGGTGGCAGATACAAGATGTCAACAAATAAGACTCTATGTCAGACAATTATACAAAAGTGAGACTTACAGATAGCAGTATTTGTATAGCACTGTGGATGACCTCTAGGTACTGGAAATCAACGACACAGCCTGTGACTGAGACATATGTATAGTCATCCATCATGTCGTGGGCTGATGGTGGCAGCACTCTCCGGACACAGCCAGGTCCATGTTCCCTCCACCATGACCGATGTACCGAGATGTTGAATGTCATCAGATCTGTGTCCTACATGGCATACAGAAGAGAACAAAAACGATAATCTCATTACATCATGCTTCTGGCTTTGACACAGGAAAGAGTTCAGGATAGGAGGGGGTGTTGAGATGATCTCAATTTCAAATGAAGAAGAAGAAGTAAAAGAAGAAGAAGAAGAAGAAAAAGAAGAAGAAGAAGAAGAAGAAGAAGAACCAAAGACAAAAAATGTGTGTGTATATTACATGTCTGCACTACTGAATTATAATCATTCAATGTAGAGACATAGTCTTTTGAAAAACATTAGCCTTGTAAGGTTAGCACACATCAAAATCTGGGTGGGAGAGTAGTTTGTTTACATAGAAACATTTTTTTTGCTTCATTTCTTATTGTAATATTATCATTGACATCATCATCCTATAATCATATTTACTGAGTGCTTAATTGCACATTCAATGATGTTGTATGAGAATTTCACACACTACAGCTCTCTCTGGAGATTTCAGGATTTCAGAGGGGATTTGTTCAGAATCCTCTGCAGATTCCAAATGTATGTATACTCATCTCTTATGTAAAATGATGCAATATTTTCATATAACGTATAGCTATCTTTTCCTAAATTCAAATCATCTCCATTTTTATAATATAATTGTTGGGGTAGTGTTAAGCATTCTAAATGTGAATTAATTGGTCCTATTTTCTGTGTGTAACTTATATTGACTCTGATTGGTTAAATAAAATGCTCAGGCCTAAGATTGGGCAAAGACAAAGGTGGGACTTCCTGAGATTAGAACAGGAAGCTTGCCCTTGAGACAGAAGAAAGCATTCCAGCCATCAGCAGGAAGAAGGAGGCACACACCTTCTCTCATTCCACATGGCCAGGAACATCGGCATATCATGGAGAATGGCAGTCCAAGGGGATGTATGTATATATGGGGTCATATTTGGGTAATAGAATTAAGAGCTAGCTTAAATGGGCTAGGATTGATCAATTCAATCCAAGGCTTGTTAAAATCCACGTAGTGTCTGTGTGCTCATTTATAATGGCTGCTTAAAGATTAATGGTTCCAAATCAATTAACAATAATTTAAATAGTGGTTAAATAGTTTAGTTAGCCATTTTTAAACATATAATACCTAATAAAATATAAATTCTATATAAGTAGTTAAGGAAATAATGAGAAAATAGTTTGCATATTTCTATAGTGACATGGTTTTGTCTATGTTCACTATTTTCAATCACTGATTGGTAGAATATATGCAAATGAAATCAACTGATATGAAAGTCTTACTGTATAGCCTTTAGTATTCATGTAGATATTACTATATATTTAGTATAATTTAATGAATAATTATTCCCTCTAAAATATATGTCAAATTTCTAGAATCTGTGACTTTTATCTTATGTATCAGTAAAAAACTTAAGGATCATGGGTCAGAATGTTATACTGGAATATAACAGTGGGACCAGGCTATGCTCAGAGATATAGGTCTTTCTTCCTTCCTCTCTCTTTCCCTCCCTCCCTCCTTTCCTCCCTCCCTATTTATTTATTTACCCTATTTATTTATTTATCTATTTGTATCTCTGATTCAGTCACTTACAACATGAAACTGCCCTCAAATTTTCTGTATATCAAATATTTGCCTTGAACCCCTGGATCCTTTACCACCATTTCCTGAGTTATATCATGTGTCACCCTACTTGGGTGAAACAACAAGCAATATAAGAGGGAGGTGAATGGAGATGACATATACAGAGAAAGAAGTCAATGTGATCACATAGGTAGTAGACAGCAGGGTGATACAAGCCATGGCTAATGAATGTTGAGGTCACCTGAAGGAGAATGACAAAAATCTCCAAAGTTAGATGGTGCACAAACTGCCAACAAATTCAACTCAAGGAAACTCATTTTATATTCCTGGATCCAAAAATGAGGTAGAAGAAATTTCTGTTGCTTAAGTCAATCAATTTGTAATAATTTATTACAACAGCCATAAAATCTAACATGGGCAAAGAAAGTAAATTGTTATAGGTAGATTAATTGGCCTATGTTAGCAAAGCAAGCTAGGAGTAGAAAGAGGACTTGGTGCTATGAAGTCTACTTTTAGCTGTATGAACTGCATCAATGGCATTCTTTCACATCTTTTCCACTAAACCTTGGTCATGCTTCATACCCTGAAGAGAGCTATGTTTTCCTTCCTCAAGCATCTTCACAAAATACATTCGTAGTCAATCTAAAGGATAAAGAAAATACTCCTCAATTTTTAAAGTGACAATTTATCAGTATTTAGTGGAGAAAACTGCAGATTTTCCATCTTCAAGACATGACTTTTACCCTAAGATGAGCATGTTTAATCATAAAAGCATCCCAACACTTTTTGATTGTCAACAGGAAAGTATCATTGGCAAGGTTGACATGACCTCTTGTGACAAGTTCATGTGCATTGAAAGAATTATAAAATTACATTCAGGCTGTATTTAAAAGGCATACATGAAACACACAGACATCATAATTAGATTTGAGTCCCACAACCAAGGTATCTTAAATATATGAAAATATTTGAAAAACCAAATTAATCTGAAAAATCTCTTGTCCCAAACACTTTGGATACAGGATTCATAATCTGTATTTCTGCAATATCATCAATGACAGACTAAGATTTTAATATTTGGACTTCTGGATAAGGTGATGGACTAGAAATTGCCTTGGTGTGTCTTGGTGAAGAGAAAGAACAAATGAAGAAAAAATGGACTCTTTTCCAAAGAGAGAAATAAGGATGCTTGGAAATGTATAAAGATCAGTACAGAACATCTGAAAATGGCAGAGAAAGAAGAAAGGGGATACATGAGTAGAAATAAGCCAAGCATGGGCCATCTCCATTTGTGTGGCAGGACAGGAAAGGAATGCTCATCCAGAAGGTAACAGAGGCAGCCCTGGTGAAAAGAGATTGGTAGTTCTAGCCTTAGGTAAGCCCAAACCCCCAACAAGCCTCGAATTCAGTTGCAAGTTTTGGTAGACAGTGATTCCTTTAGTAGTTGGGTCAGCACTAGAGAGGAATCTCATTTTCTAACTCTGTCTCAGACAGTAATATCTTGGTAGGGGATCTATTGTTTAAAACCAAGTTACACTGAGGGCCTGAGCTTTGGGAATAATCACACATCTTGGAGGCCTAACTTAACTAGCACAAGTCCCAGTGTGACAGCTGTAGAGAGCAGGCATTCAGGACAATAACAAACCAAAACAAAAAAGGGCAACTTCATCTTTGATTACCTGAAGTACACTTCATCAACCAAGAATAATCTTGGAGCAAGTGGGTCATCCTCTAAAGTCAGATATCTAACATTCACCGCTGTAGAATCTGAAAATTATGAATCTCTAGTAGGAAAATTGATGTTCATATGTATGTTTCTCCAACATGGTGATTAATACTTGGGAGATCTCCAAGGTGTGATGCTTCCTCTACCTTTACAGTATTGTTGTTTTCCATAGTACACTTAGGAGACAATCTTTAGGTGGAATGTCAATCACTTCAGAGGACACAATCCAAGGAGTCTTGGCAAGGTAGGAGAATCTACAAAGGGACTGCAAAGCTTTGACTGGCTAGTCAAAGCCTTGGTACACACAGAGGGGAATCTACTAAGGTGAACACAACTCTGGTGAACACCAAAAACTTGTCCAGTGTGGGTTTAACTCCAGCCTAAATCATGAGAAAAACAAGTCTGCAAGTACAACGGACTCCCATCACTGGCCCATGGCCTGCTGAGATTGTGCATTTTATATCTGTTGGGTGAAATATTCTGAGAATATTGGTTGAATCCACTCGATTAAGTCATATTTTAACATTATTTTTTAATGAAAAAATAGCTTGTATGACATATCTAAAATGAGGGGTATTAAGATGGCTCAGAAGGCAAAAGCACTGATCACATAAAAGTGGAAAATTGAGTTTGATCGATAGAACCCAGGGAAAAGGTGAAAGAAAGAACTGACTTCACAAGTGGTCAATGAACTCCACATGTGCCAAGGTACATGCCCACTCCCATTCATCCTGCACACACATACACAATAATAATAATGAATAAATTTAAAAGGAAATATGAAAAGGGGGTATTAAAGCCACCCATTAATATGATATCAGGACTCATGCAAACTTTCATGTTCAATGTGTTTGTTTTATAAAATTGGGATGTTTAATATTTGGTTTACCTATATTTATAATCCTTGCATAATAATGATGAAATATTCAACTTAATAATACTTTGTGGTCTTCTTTATCTTCTATTACTATTTATGTTATATGTCTAATTTTTTAAAATCAGATATCAGAATGGCTGTGACTTTTGGCTTTTGTTTGCTTACTGGATTAACTTCCACTCTGTTAGCTTTTGCCAGAGAGGTGTAATTTTTGTGGATAAAAATAATTTAAATTTGATTTCTAATTTAGTTAGCTGCTCTGCATCTCTATTTCTGAGTTAAGTTTATTTATGCTTAAGATTATTTTTGATAGGTGGTTATTAGTGTTTATAATTTTGTTGGCTGTGTTTTAGTTGGCTGTTTTTTTCCAAATTGATCTGTTTGTTTTTTTTCTTTTTCTTTTTTTTTGTCAACTTGACACAAGATATCTGGGAAGAGGAACTTCAACTGAGAAAATGCCTCTATCAGATTGGTCTGTAGGCAAGTTTTTGGGGCATTTTTTGATTACTGATTGATGTGGGAGGGCCCAACCACTGTTGGTGTTGCTGTCCTGGGTAAATGGCCCTGAAGGTATAATAAAGCAGCCTGAGCCAAATTGGACAGGGAAAAACCCATGAGGCTTCAAGCCTACACAAGGAAATGTAGGTAACAGAGGAAAACTGGGATTGAGAGAAGTGACCATCCCTAGGGAAGAACACACAAATTGGCTGTTCACTGCCAAATGTGCAACTCTGAAAACAGAGACACAAGTAACAATATACAGATACACCAGGTTATATTTTAGATTACATATATATATATAGAAATACATATATGCATGCAATAATAACTGATGAAAAAGAGGCTATGAATTTGAAGGAGAGTAGAGAGGGATAAATGAGAGAGTTAGGAGGGAGAAAAGGGAGTGGAGAAACATTGTAATCAAAGTACAATATGAAATAAAAAGACCCTCACCCTACCAAAAAAAGAAAAGCGGGCTGAACAAGCTAGAGAGATCAAGTTAGGTAGTGGTGTTCCTCCATGGCCTATGCTTCAGGTCTTGCCCCCAGGTTTCATTCTGCCTTGAGTGCTTGCCCTAACTTCCCTTTGTGATATAAAATGAACAAACTGTAAACTAAATAAATCCTTTCCTCCTTAAGTTGCTTTTTGGTATAGTCTTTTCCCAGCAATAGAAATCTAGGTAGGACACAAATAAAGAAGGATTTCAATTGTCTATGTGAAACAGAGGAAGAAGAAATAAAATAATATGTAGGATGGGTAGGTGACACCCAGGCCAAGGTACTGAAGAGTTAAGGAGCTTGGAGAGTGGATTCCAGGCCAGGACGTTACACAGATGAACAGTTGGAGGAGGAGCAGGGCCATATTCTGCGGGGTTCATAGTTTCCTCTTCTCCTATGCAGGACCCATTGTCATTCAGGCTAGACACATTTGCTGGAGCAGCTCCATATATGGCCTTTGCTGTGCCTGAGGTTGTCAGTCAACTAGGCATCATGATCCCTGATCCTCTGGTTATTTTCAGTCCTGTCTGAGGACAGTCTTCATTTTAATAGTTTCTGAAAGTGGTGGTTGGGACTCTGCAAGCATGAAGAAGCTGGTGGGAAGGGGAAAGCTCCTGAACTTGCAAATAAGTGTTGTCAGTTTCTAACTCTAAACAAGAGCAGTTGGAAAACTACCCCGTATACTATACTGTATAGGGTTAGCCAGGAGGCCACAAAGATGTCTCAAGTATATTCCTTGAAAAGCTACTCTATGTGGTTAGATTTTCCTCAGCTTAAGGAATCTCAGGGAACTTCACTGATATGCCTGAAATTATACCAATAATAAAACATTTTACATTTTACTTTAATAGTGCTTTATTGACAATAAAACATTTCACTTCATTTTTTTGCATTTCTTTTTTTTTTATATAAGTACTTTATTTTTTTCTTCAAGTTACATCTCAGTCACAAACCCTTCCCTATTCCCCCTTCTTGTCCCGCCCTTCCACCCTCTTCCCCCCCCAACAGCTTCCCTTTTCAATCCAACAAATGGTTCTTTCTCTTATAACAGTAAATTCTATACAAAACAGCAGAATTAAATATGCCACATTTATGAGAGTTAAATGGCCCAGTATACCTTCCCAATGTCCAGATCATACATATTTGGCCCCTGACTTTAACCTTCTACCTTCTAACCATCTCCATGAGTTTAAAGGTCTATAACTGACTTAGCTTTCATACTAACTTGCATCACTATTATAACCATCTTCTTAGATCTAGAATGCCCTCTTGATTCCTAAACAACTCAAAATTTAGCTATGAGACTCATTCACTTCATTTTAACTTCTGTTGATTTGCTACATGAATCATTTTCAGCCTTCAGAGCGTAAAATATTATGAAAAATCATTGCTTTCATTGGTGTATTTGGTTTAATGCAAGGCAATTTACCTGCAGGCAAACTCAGAGATGTGTACCAACAACTCCATTTCCTGGTCATCAGATTTAACCTCTTAAAGTTAGTCCTGATTAACATAGAAGAGCTATGTGTTTTTCCCATTTTAATAGAATTCATTAGGTTCAGGATGAATTAGCATGATCTTAAAAGTCATACACAATTTTGTCTCTTAAGCATTCATATCCATTGACCTTTGGTATTGTAGAATATAAATTTCTTTCAATATGACTCTGACTAAAATGTGTACAAATAAAACACAATTTATACATATTTGTTACATCCATAAAAACATCTCTGAATAGTTCTTACTTATATCTAAAGATACAGCCATTTATAAACCATGCTATGCTTCTATCAACTGAATTAAATTTGACAGTGAACATCAACAGCATAAAATTGTATTTAAAGTTCATACTTCATGGCTTTGCTATGGAGTTTCATTTTAAATTTGTATCCATTTTCTATGCCCTTCACTGCTAGATTTCAAACACAAAAATTTACTAAACATATGACAACTCAATTTCCTTTACTAGACAGATCAGAAGGAAATATTTAAAACTTCAAGGGTATATATATATATATATATATATATATTTGTTGTTGTTGAAACTCTGTTACCACATCAAGACTTTGAGTTTTTAAATAAATGGATTATTCTGAAATCATATATAAACAATATTAAATTAATTTTAAATATGTCAAATGTCATTTCTCTGATTTTGTAATTAGAATGTTATGTGATGGAGTAGGTTGACCTGGTTACGAAAGTTTAAAAAATGCAACTGATGCCTTTGAAATTTATTTTTAAGATTAAAAAAAATCTAAAAACACATAGCTGTTTTATAATAATCAGGACCAATTGTAACAGATTAAATCTGATGACCAGGAAATGGAGTGGTCAGTGCATATCTCTGAGTTTGCAGGTAAACTGCCTTGTGTTAAACTGATGAACTCAGATTTTGGTATCCCCAAATGTGACATTTTGGCATGAGGATGACTTAGAACTAAAGAAATTTGAAAAGAAAACGTCTTTGCCTTCTAAAGCAAGGTGTTAATTTACAAAGTGCATTTCAGAATGTGAATTATAAGAGTCAGGTAACTTTCTACATATCTAATTATCTTCTCTATACTAAATATTGTAGGTAGAATTGTGGATTTATATCATATGCAGAAAACAGTGCTTAATAGGGATGTTTAAGTATTTAGATATTATAATACAAAGACTTCTCGAAGCAACCGGCACAATTTAAGGATTGGCCTAGCTGGGGCAGCAGAGGAGGAAGTAGGCCAGTTAATCTCAGTAGGAGGTCAGTGTAGGGCAGCAGTCATCAAAGAGGAAGAAGCTGTGGTTGATAATTTTTGCACACAATAGTTTTAGCTAAAGGAAAATCATTTATAACATCTGTACTTGGACCAGAGGAAGACTTTGCCATTTCTCTGAGCCTGGCCTGGGGAAGGCTTTGCCATTTCTCTGAGCCTGGCCTGGGGAAGGCTTTGCCATTTTCACGAGTCTGATGAACTGAGGTTCGTGATATGGCCATGCTCATGTGAATAGTTTATTGAGGACTTCATTACTCCCTCCAACTTGTCATTGATTTGAATATAGCAGTGGTTATGTATTCTTCTCCTACAGTAAGAACAACTGCTATAGGAAAGCCTACGGAATATTCAACTTCAATTGAGGAAATCCTGTCATTTGTTGGTATTTTCTCAAGTCTTTCTACAGATCATCGTGATAGGGTGTGTCTCACTGATGGTGAATATAAATAAGAGTCTGAAAGTCTAAGAGTGGAGGCACATGTCTGGAATCCTCGCACTTGGGTAGCAGAGGCAAGAGGATTGAGACTGTTTAATGATAGCCTAGACCCACAGTGAGACTGTGTCCATATATATATACATACATACATGCATGCATTTATATATGCATACATACATACTTAAAAGCCAATCTTCAAAGTGGGGACTGACCATTGAGCATTTATATACTCAATTTCTCATTTTTACAGCTGTGCTTTGCTGGAGTTTTTCAGTTCAGTTGACCATAGACTAGATACAGTCTTTTATATCTTTAAGATAGGGTTTGATGCAATAGTTTGAACTACTTCATGAAACAATGAAGGCCCATCCATGTGTTATATGACATGTGTAGAGTTTCTAATCTTAGCTATGCGTTGAAATTCAGAGAGAACAAGAGTTCTTATCTGTTCTTACATGGAATGGTTGTTATAGGGGAAAAGACAGGCAACAATTAAAACAAATACACACACAAAACACTTTTACAAGGTAAAAATAATATAAAGAAGTAATTTGTTATGAGTGACTAGGATTGCTTCATACAAAGTACCCAGGAATTGCTTCTGTGACTTCAGTAGATATTTAGGTTAAGAGTTACAGAGGATGGAAAGAGGACACTGTTATGGAGATGTAACCTGAAGTAATAAATAAATAAATAAATAAATAAATAAATAAATAAATATATATATATATATATAAGAGCTACAGAAAGGGGCTAGAGGGATGGCTCAATTGTTAAGAGCGCTTGTTCTTGCAGAAGACCATCATTTGATTCCCAGCACTCACACAGTGACTCACAACTGCCTGGAACTACAGTTCCAGGGAATCAGACACCTCTTATCTCTGTGGGCACCAGGGACACACATGATACACAGACATACATGCATGACAAAACACTCATAGAAACACAATAAAATAAATAAATCTTAAAGAACATGATAAAAGATTTACTGGAGAAAAAGAAAAGCTATTAACAGAAATAAATATCATGACAAAATTTCCATGCTAACAGATTACAATGATGAAAATCCTAGATAATAAAGGGGTTTGAGTATTCAGGGAACTGACAAAAGGCTCTATGGATGGGAAGAAGCTATGATAAGGATTGGGTGGTTCAAGAAGAGTTGAAGTCATCGGAGACAAAGCCCTCATAAAGAGTCAAGATGTACTCAAAGTCCAGGTGGGCAGCCAGATACTGATGTTATCTGATTTGAAGTAATTTAGAGAATAGATGTGACTGGACAAAAATGAAAAGCGGCTCATCAAGTGTTTGATGTGGGAAATGTAAAAGATCATGTAAAGAACAGAATGCTGTGGCACATTTAAGAATAGTTTCTCTTTTCCTGATAGCGGTACATGGAGATGTTACTGAGTATTGGGAGACGTGTGCTGAAGACTGAATGATGACACTGAAGAAAGTATGTGGTTCTTCTGATGCCTTTTGTGGTTCTCTGGAGGTTTTAGCTCTAACACGTGTACATGGAATTCTCTGTCATTCTCGAGAGATTGGGTTCTCTTGCCCAGGTACAGATCCCAAGAAATGTTTCTGTTTGTGGCATCCTGCTTTGTACAACGTGATTCTGCACATCTCTAAGCTGGAGTGTCAATTTTCTTGTGGTTTCATTTGTCCTATATATGTAAGAGCTGCTCACTCTTCTATTTGTAGTTTTATATATGTTAGGAAAAGTGGTGACTTCTAAGATCTTTCCATGCTGACTATATGCTAGAAGAATGCTTAAAATATTCACCTATGAATAAGAATGCTAAGTACATTTACATAGACTATAAGTATAAAAATCATAACTAAATGGAGGAAATGTCTCTGGAGAAAGGGGTAGAAAAAGTTTGTGGGGTAGCCAACAAGAGAGGCTTCATTATGCTGGGGAAGTCTCATGTCTTTATTTATATAGCATTGGGGAACGTTCAAGTTAGAAGCTGATATTCCAGGATTTCCTAGTTATCTTTCATTGTCTCATTTATTTTAAAGTTGACATGAGTATGACCAAATAAAGAACTTAATAAAAGCACAAAAGAAAAAGTGAGATCAAGAATTTTTTCATATATAAACAAAATTATCAAGAAAGTGTATAGAAATGTGAAGAACAAAGAATTCCCTTCATTATATTGTTTTGGCTTCACCTTTTGATGTTTAAATGAACCAGTTAGAGTCTTCTACTTTCTTGATAATGACTGAATAAATCATTCCTCTCACTGGAGTAAGTGAAAGAAATGAAAATATTTTAAAAGAATTTTTAGCTGATATATCTGAATTATAGTTTTATAAGGTACGTTGTGTATACATTATGTCATGATCCTACCAGTTCAGTTAGGATTTCCCTCATTTCTTTGTGTTAGAATCATTGGAGGTTTTTCTTTAGCCATTTGGAATAAATGCTGGTTTGCTGTTCACTTTGCTGTGCCTCAGAACACTTGAATTAATTCCTTCCTAACTTTATTTTGGTGCTTCATATTCAATCTCTATCTAGTGTCCCTCCCTGCTACCCTTCAGTGTTTAGTCAGTATGTCACTAAGAATATACCTGAGGTAATCAGTTTAGAAATTTTCCTGGTTCATGGTGACAGAGGTTTCATTCCATGGTCACTTGGCCTATTACTTTAGTCTTATGGCAATGTGAACACTATGCAATATATAAAATGGCAAAGGAAAATTACTTACTTCAAGTAATTTAAAAGCAGAGATAGATAGATAGAGATGATAGATATAGATAGATGGGGAGATGGTAGATATAGACAATAGGTAGACTATGTATGTATATATGTGATAGATAGATAGATAGATAGATAGATAGATAGATAGATAGATAGATATTAGGTGTCCCAATATTCCTTTCAAGGGCACATGCTTATTGAAAATGACTTTTAATTTCATTTCCATTGAAAATATGACTTTTGTTCCTTCCAGTGGATCTCAACTTCTAATGTTTTACTATCTCTCAGTAGTATTCTGACAACTAAAACATGTCACATGGGGGACACTCTAGATCCAAACTATCACTCCTTCCTATGCTCTAGTGATAGATATTTTGGTTTTTCTGTGAGATCATATGTTTTACCTAGGCTCATGGAAGAATAGCATAGGAGCAAAACCACGCAATTTCTCTGTGTCTGACTCACTTCACATTAGTCTCATTCCTGTTCTTGGAGATGAGAAGATTTCATTCAGTGTTTATGGCTGAGCAATATCCCATTGAGTATGAACCACACTTTATCTTCTCTGTCAGTGAACATCTAAGGTGGTTTCGTATCTTGGTTACTGTGATCAGTGCTTTAGAATCCTTAAAGGATTGGGGAGAAGCACAATGAGGAGTCATAAAATATTTTCAATCTGCAAGAAAGCTTATCTCTTTTTTAAATGCTACTCTTCTTTTTCTATCAGTGATTAATTTTTACTAAGTTCATTCATGTCCATATCTACATTCATGTTGTTTCCTGTACTTTTGAACAATACAAAATATGTCCATATGGCACAACCAGAATGTCTATGACTATTGGCTTCCAAAATCTTCCAATATTTGAATATCAACACATTACATAAATGATATTCTAAGTTTTATTATTAAATTGGTATAATACACAATCATAAATATCTACACCTAGTTTATGATAATTTTATATGTGCATATGTTAAGATGTTTTCATCTGTGGGTTTTATTGAAATGATGTTCATTTCATTTTTAATCTATGAATTTTTAACATCTGTAGTTTACTTAGGTAATTACCATCTGATTCTACCCATCTGGCTTCTTTATCTTTTTGTTAACCAATAATTATTTGATTACAATGTTATGCCTTTTATGCTAATTAGACTTTTGAGACCATAAAATTGTTCTACCTTTGTGCTTCATGCCGGCACTAATGTGTTATATTTATAGTTTAGTGTATTCATAAATCATGCACACATTTGCATGTCTACACACATTCTACCTCATTTGCACAAAGGAAAAATTTCTTTTTTACATTTGTTTTTGTTCCATTTATCACCTGGAAAGAATATTCTTGTTTGTTTTTAAATTCAGATAAAAAAATTGTTAGAGTAAAAATGTTTGAATATGATTTATTTTTTTTAAATGTCATATAATATTTCAGTTTCTGTCTTTTAAAAGGAACTGGATAAATAGAATAATACTGCCACTTTTGTACTATGGATGCTAAAAATCTTATGATAAGAAAAATATTTTCTTTTTTTTCTTAATTGCTTCCTTTGATCAAATAATTATGAAGCTTGGAATGAAATCTGATTAATTATAAAAGGGCTGTGTTTAAACCTTTTATACAGACTTTTATCTGTTACCACCTATCTCCAGTGGCTTAGTGACCATCTTGGGTGGTTTGTGGGAGGCATCCTATAGGATCTGGAAACCTCAGAGAAAGTAAGTCAAATACAATCCCTAAGGGTGATATTGGTTGAGTGATACATGTGTGTGTTAGCCTCTTCCTGATGCCCTTAACCTCATCTGGATTTTTAGGGATCTATTCATACTTGGTACTTGTTTATATTAGTTACTTTTACATGGTTATTATCAAATATCTAGCAAAAAAAAAACTTAAGGAAAGAAGTACTTATTTAGTCTCGTGGTTTAAGAGGGTAGAGTCACTTATGACAGTGACAATATGGTGGATAGACCATCTCTTATCCATGGTAGGTGAAATGTCAGGCTGTTTGTTCACAACTTGATGGACCAGGAAGTGCAGATGGACTGGAAGCAAAGGCAGGAAGGCCTCTCACCCCAGTGACCCACTTACTCTATTAGAGTTCCACTTCCTAAACATATTACAACTAGATGGACATCACCTGTTGAAACAATGTTCCTTACAGGTAAGGGCCATTTCACATTCAAACAGTAATGGTGTACACAAAAGAAAGTGGGCTATCACTTTGCTGTAGAGGGTAGGTAAGATGAGGTTTAAAACTCTAAAACTACCATCTACAACTATATTCATTTTGAGATTATTTCTCACATATTTTGTTTAACTTTTGATTCACTCTAAGTGCTTTTTTGGAAATTTTGAGATTCTTTTTGTCAGTATTAGATGTATCTATCCTTCATCTAGAAAAGAGGAAGTAATTACTACTTTGATAGCCAGCATGTACCCAAAGTATAATTAGCAGTTAAATAGCAAACACTTTTTACTATTACCCAATTCTTTTCTAAGAGAATGACAGTGTAGGACATTTTCTTTAAAATATCTCTGGTATAGGCATGAGTCATAGGAATATTTTCTTTTGTGTGAACAACTGAGAGTGCCTGCCTCCAAGCCATTAATTCATTCACACTTGAAAGTGAATGATCTCATTCTTGAGAGCTGTGATTAATTCCGTTAGCTTTAATTTCCCTAGTTAAAGAAAAGCAGTTTTCGCTTGTCTTTTTAAAATGTTAGAATTGAAGTTTCGTGAACAATATTTGGAGTTCTTTCAATCATGAGGTATCCATTTCTTCCAGGAGGCAGTGGCAAATGTCCGTACACGTAGGGACTACTCTTACGCCACCCATGTTTCCCCCCAAAGCACTCATATCTATTATTTTTAAAGTGTGTACATGAATCCACATCTGAGTATTCACAGTGGATAAACTCTTCCCTTTCACAGTTTGGCCTCTGTCCACAAAGGATTTCCTTGATCTGAGTCTGTTTCCAATAATGGACTTCTAAGTGGGATCTTAGAGTGATGGCGGTTGTTTCAAGCGACTGCTATATGAGGTTATCAGAAATGAAGGACAATGTAAGAGAAGACATGGCTAGTGAGTGGACAACAACAAATTAAATATTGAAAAGAGGAAAAAAAACCCAAAATTTTCTGCATTACAGATTTTTGATAACTTTCTGTGTATTATATGAACCCTTCAAGAGGCCCTGAAGTGCAGATCTCAGTAACTAGGAGTTGGGAACACAATCTATCTGTCCCTGCTTCCCCTTTACCTAAATACAAAGAGTCTTCTCATGGCCTAGGTTTGCACCTTATGGAAAAAAAAGGATAGATCATTATAAAATTAAAAGTCTCATGAGGCTACACAATCTGAATCAGTGAATTAATTCAGCACAGTGTAAAATAATTCATGTCTTAATTAGCACTTTATAATCATAGGTGCATAATCTATGTCAAATAAATGAGGATCCAGAATTTTAAAAAGCTTAATTCAGAACTGTTTATGTATCATATATTTTCTATAGACTGACATAGTCTGATGGAGTGATGCTTACAGTCTATATCAACTGATGATAAGGTCCTGGAACATGGTATTTGTTATTGAAAATAAGTCAGGTGGGTCTAACGAGAGGTATTACAATGGAACCCATGTTTGAAGGGATTGCAGATGATTCATTTAGTAACTAGGACATGCCATTTTGTCTCTGAGGTTATACAATTCAATCTATCCTGGGCCAACTCTTTTTCTGGGAATAGGACATGTGGGAATTTTAAAAGTTAATTTAAAGATTTTTGCATAAAAACATCAAAGAAAAAATTAAAGGGTTAAAAAGTTCATTTCTTTAAGGGTCTGTTTCCTTTGTGAAGGGCAGTGTTTCTGGTGGCGTGTGGCTGACAAAGGCCTCACACCATTCTAAGGTAGACGCCGCACAGCGGACCTGGGGAGTGAGACTTAGGCACCACTTGCTTGCTTGGCATTCTCACCCTTCGTCACCATTAGGCAACACAGTAACAAACAGCCTCTGAGGGCTGAAATTTCCTCTTTAAAACACAGAAAAATTAAAATAGTTGAACTTTCCCTCTGTATTTCCTGGAGGAGTTTCATTTTCACTGATCTGTTTAGCATTCTCTAGGGTCAGACCAATGCCAAGTGTGTGTCAGCACAGCAGTACTTGAGCTACCTTGTCTAAAATTTTGATTTCAATTCTAGGGACTTGTGTTATATTTTGGAACTGAGGAAGTCTCCTTCAAAGTATGATATCTAATACAGCAACCTCTATCGAGAGAAAGATTTATGTTAAGTTAGTATTGTTTTTCAATTAGTAACTTTAAAGTGTGTGTGTGCGCACATAGTATGTGTATGTGGGCTCATGTGCTGTGGAACACCTGTGGAGATCAAAGGACCACTTTTCGAGTCAGTTTTCACCTTTCCTCTTTATGTGTGGTTGGTATCAAACTCAGGTCACCAGGACTGAACAGCCAGCATCTTTACCCTTTGAGATATCTTTCTGGCACTGCTAAGTGAACAATGTTCATACATGATTGTGAAATGGACATTTTTACATCAATATAGAGTAAGACGTGAGGTAACAAGTGGAGAATACGTGTCATCTAAGTTATATAACTACAGGAGTATTTCTTCCAATGATTCTGTAGTATTTCAAATTATGGCACAGGATATTACATAATCATCACAAAGGCCCAGAAAATAAGGAAAGGAACAGACATATAATATACACCAAAGTATTTCAGATAAGGCTAGACCGACATCACATAACCAAGGATGTGCAGTTAAGTGGAAAGAAACTGAAAATAGGCCAGTTGCCTTCTCCCATGTGCAAAATAACCTGGGAAAGAACAAGAAGTCTCTTCCTCTCAACTCTTTTCCCTACTTTATTAAGCATTGAAATAATATTCTCAGAGTAATCCAGCCAACAGTATCAATTTGTACTAAGAAATCAGATAGATTACTTGGTGGCTTTTGTTGGGGTAGTTTGAAGCATTATAAATGTTAATTAATTGGTTCTGCTTGCTGTCTGTTACTTATATTGACTCTGATTGGTTAAATAAAATGCTTAGGCCGAAGATTGGGCAAAGACAGAGAAAGGTGGAACTTCCTGAGATTAGAACAGGAAGCCTGCTCTTCAGACAGAGGATTAAAGCATTCCAGCCACCAGCAGGAAGAAGAAGGCATTCCAGCTAAGAGCAGGAAGAAGGAAGCATCCACCATGGGTTAGAAAAAAGAATCTCATTCCACGTGGCCTAGAACATCAGCATATCATGGAGAATGGCAGTCCAAGGGGACATATGTATATATGGGGTCATATTTGGGTAGTAGAATTAAGAGCTAGCTTAGATGGGTCAAGATTCCTCAACTCAGGCCTAGGCTTGATAAAATCCACATGGTGTCTGTGTATTCATTTATAATGGCTGCTTAAAGATTAACAACTGCCAAACCAATTAATAATAATATAAATACTGTTAAACAATTTAACTAATTATTTCTACAAATGGCACCCAGTGTAATTTAACTAATTTTTTTTTTTTACATATGGCACCCAGCATATAGCAATTAGAATCCATGCTTATAGCCTGAGAAGGGCTGGGTAAGAGGTAGTTTCCTAGCCAAAGAGCGGGGAACCAAACTCAAATGCATTTCAAAGGTGTGGCTACCTTAACAAAAGCTGTTGCCTTGCAGCAAAGGCGGAGAGCTAAAGTTTAGCTCTCCTTACATACTAAAAAATCAGCATCCTTCTAAACAGAGCTTGAGAATGGAATAAACCGCCTAGATTAAAAATGGAGAAATTCATAATGCCTCAATACATTTGGATTCCAATTGAGTTTGTTCCTCTTACCATGCAAATGATTTTTACCCTGACAGTTGTGGTTCTGTGTATCTTTTTTGAGAAAGTTTGGACTAGGATAGTCTTAAAGGAAAGAATAACAGATGGAATGCTAAATTGCCAACAATGATAATGAAGGAAGGATGGAGGCTCTTCCCAATAAATAATACAAAATTGATGGCAGCTGGAGCTAAGAGCTCCCTGGGTACTAGGTGCCTGTCAGGAGTTTCTGGTATTGGCCCACCAGTGAAGTGCAGCAAAACTAGATTCTAAGGAATAATGAACAAAACTTTAATTGCAGCATGGGATGGCATGGTTAGACATGCCAAGGCTTTTGGAATGTTGTTTCTTTGCTTGATTTTTGCTTAGATGTCTTTGATTTTTCTATATTAGGAGGTAGAAAGGATATTTTTCTGGTTTGGCATTGCTAAAACATAAGAGATTTTTGAAGATTTTGGGCAGATTTTGAATTGTCACTATAGTTCAAAGTTGCTCTCTGGGTTACAGAGTTACTAATATCTGGGATTTAAGTGAAATATTTGAGCATAGTGGTCCTGGCACACAACCTTAATCCCTTAATCCCATCACACTAGAGGAAAAAAACAGGAAGATCTCTGGATTCTGGAACAGTCTGGTTTAAACAATGAAGGTAGGGTGGGAACCCTGCTGATAAGACAAGGCTGCTTACTAAAGACAGTCTAGAATTCAAAAATGACACATTTTTTATCCCTTGAGGTTAAGTTTAATAATGTCCTTACTGATCTAATGAATAAATACAGATAATCTCAAATTTACATAAAGAGAAAGGGGTCACAAGCCAGTCTTCTTAGGTGTGGGGCTCCCACTGAAGAACTGGTTTCAAGAGGCATTTTGCCCCTAAAAGAGATCTGTTAATTGCTGGGTGTGGTGGTGCATGCCTTTAATCCCAGAACTTTGGAGGCAGAAACAGGCTAATCTCTGTGAATTCAAGGCTAGCCTGGTATGCAAAGTTAGTTTAGGACAAGGATTCACAGAGAAATCCTGACTCGGAAAAGAGAGAGAGAGAGAGAGAAAGAAATATGTTCTGTTAAGCAATGTAAGGACCCAGAGTTAGGCTAGGGAAGAACATGCAAACTGAATGCCTCCCACAGCCAACAGTTAAGAAAAGCTAACAGAAAATAGCACATCATGTTATTTTACACCAATCTCCTTAAGAATGGGGTTTCCATGGGAGAACTAGAACTAATACAAAATGCTTTAATTAATGTTATTGTTTAATAAGGGTAATTCAATTACTTAATTCATACCTTGATCTAAAAACTTGGCAGACAAGATCAAAAGAGGTTCCTTGTGTGTTCGAGGCCAATCTAAATCTACAGAGCTCTACAGAGCAAATCATGACAGCTGGAGCTACAAAGAGAAACCTTGTCTCAATAAGGATAGATTTATCCACATAGAAATTAAATCTCCAAAGAAAGGAGAAAAGGAAAGAAGAAATATATAAATGCATACCTTAGTTCCCAAAACACAAAGACAGAGACAGATGGGTTCCTTTTGAGTTTTAGGCCAACCTAATCTACAAAAAGCCAGAACAACACATAATAAACCTGTTTTAATCAATTAATAAATTTATATCAACTGTAGTGGAGAATATTTAAACTCTATACAGTCTTATGCTATATTCTCAATTTAAAATATATTATATATAGCATATATATGTAATACTATTACATGACATCATTTTATGACATGAATGGAGACTTACAAATGTCTTTCTTCTATTCAAAGAACAGAAAATATTCCTTAATTGATTTGTGCATCCTGCACATCCAAGGCATTTTGGTAATTGCAGAACTATATGTTACTTGTGAGAAATTATATATTTTCAGAACAACGGGACCAAAGTCCAAAGAAGACCAGACAAGTAACTCAAATGATCCAGCCTCATAGACTGCCTCAATAGCTGTTTCCTCAAAAATCTGCATCAATAACAACTTCAAACAGCTTGCTGAGATAGCCCAGTCTCAAAGACTGTTTTACCAAACAGGACTTCAATAAAGCCCTGAACTTTACTACCAAAGCCCAGCTTCGAACTACAAATTGTTCAGAACATTCAAATTGCTGAGCACATAGAGACTGGACAACAAATGCTACTATCAAATTGATTAACCATTTTTTTTTTTCATTTTATTTGGGCCCCTAAACAGGTTTTCTGAATCCCAATTCGGCAGGAAGCAGTTTTAAGAGAGCAACATCCCATTCCCAAAAATTGGGGTGGGTGATAGATGTTGTTTAGGAGGAATGGTTATAAATTGTTATATGGTCTTGTTAAGCAAGGTGTAGGAGGTAAGGCTCAGGGATTTCTTTCTTTTCTCTATCCTTCTTTCTCTCTTATATAGGAGGAAAAGAGTTGAAACAAAAAGAGGGGGAATATATGTTTATAATATAGAAATGATAAGATATAAGGATAGATTATTGAATCTGCTCTGAAACTCAAAACTTGTTATTCTTTAAATAAGGTTCTCTTTTGATACATTGGTATTGAATTTTGTATATTGATACAAAAATAAGGTTGTCTTTCAAAACATTGGTATAGAATTTTATATTTAGATACATATTATGTATATTTCAACTTATATAAGATATTGTGCCTACACAAATCACTTAAAAGTACAGGTTAACTTCCGATCCTTTTATGGGTTGCTATTACAATCTACTTAGGAGTCTGGATAATAAAAATTGACTAGCCAGTTGAGCTTCTGGTCATGTCAAATACTAGTTTTAGTTTATCACAAAATAGACTTATTATGTTAAACAGATAGTAAATAGTTAAAAATATACAGTTTGTTTGTTCATAGATAGATAGAAGATAGATGATAGATAGATTTATAAATAAAATAATAAATGTCTTCAAAACCCTCCAAGGCATACAGAAAATGGCATTTAAAGATGTTTTTATTATTTTAAGAATTGTTTGACTTAAGACAGTCAGCTCCTGACAGCTCCCATTTGACCTGGAAGAATACAATGAACATCAAAAAGAAATCTCCTATCAGGAGATAATTTCTATTGGGCAAAAATGCCCCTGCTCTCTCAACAGACTATATACAGTCCAAAGATGGACCAGAGCTTAAACGCAGGTAAGTCAATGTCCTGATTCTGCAGAGACAGAATGGGAAAATCCTTCTTATTTCCTGATGCACAATTTAGTCTGTGAAAAATGCTTGGTCAGAAGGCTGAAGATGATGCTCCAATGATATCAATAGATATTTGGGACTGTCTAGGCAACAAACTGTCATATTTCTTTTTGGAAGCTGCTCCCCTATGCTTCCACTCACTCAAATAATAATTTTATCCCTTCTTATGTCTTTGATGGGTTTGAAGGCATAATAGTTACAAAATTTCAATTGAACTTGAGTTGTTTAGGATTTAAAAGGATATTTTCAAGTCTAAATAAAATCTTAGGTTTATAAATATAGGATGTGACAGAAAATATTTAGGTTCATAACTTTAGACTCACCAAAATAGATAGATTATTTTTTTCTTCTTCAAGATTGCCTGATAGAAATAGGCTAAACATTATGTGTGTAACTTTTATATATGGTTTTCTTGATTGTTTCATATTTGTTCTTATTGTTTTTACTATATGAGTTAAAAATTAGCCTTTTTATTAGACAAAAGGAGAGAATTGATAGGGTAGTGTTAAGCATTCTAAATGTTAATTGGTCCTTTTTGCTGTCTTTTACTTAAGTAAAATGCTGAGGCCTGAGATTGGGCAAAGACAGAGAAAGTTGGGACTTCCTGAGATTAGAACAGGAAGCTTGAAATTTAGACAGAGAATTAATACATTCCAGCCAGCAGCAGGAAGAAGGAGGCACACACCATGGGTTAGAAAAAAGAACCTCATTCCACATGGCCAGGAACATCTGCATATCATGAAGAATGGCAGTCCAAGGGGACGTATGTATATATGGGGTCATATTTATGGAATAGAATTAAGAGCTAGCTTAGATGGGCTAGGATTGCACAATTCAGGCCAAGGCTTGTGAAAATCCACGTGGTGACTCTGTGTGCTCTTTTATAAAGGCAGCTTAAAGATTAATGGTTCCAAACCAATTAACAATAATCTAAATATAGGTTAAATAGCTGGGCGGTGGTGGCGCACGCCTTTAATCCCAGCACTTGGGAGGCAGAGGCAGGCGGATCTTTGTGAGTTCAAGGCCAGCCTGGTCTACAAAGTGAGTCCAGGACAGCCAAGGATACACAGAGAAACCCTGTCTCGAAAAACTAAAAAAAAAAAAAAAATATAGGTTAAATAACTTAATTAGCCATATTCATTTTTACAGGCTTTTGCCATCAGTGACTTTGGGGAAAAACATGTGGAAAAAAAGGATAGGAGGAAATAATAGCTGTCCTTATCAGAGAAAGATTGATTGTATGGGCCTAGAGAAAACAGAATTTATTGGAAGGATTCAGTAAATATTCAGTTCATTGGTCAAGTTTAAGCATTATTTACAATTAATAAAGGACGAATTTATTGGTAATTTTGGCAGTTAATTAATAATTCCTGGCATTCCATGGTCAGTTATTTTATTCATGACAGTGAAAATTGTTCTAAAGTTCAAATAGCTTACAATGAAGTGTATAATATACAATGCATATTTATTTATTAACAGAGAAATAAAGGTGTTTCTGTAATTTAATGGAAATGCATAAATGTGTTAGGGCTATCATCCCATCATAAAATATCAAGAATTATTATGGAAAACATTCTGGGTCTTTTATATAATCATTCTCACTGTTATAATAGATTCTATCTTTGGATATATAAATTATGGCTTTTTAGCATGGTTACTCAATTTGGTTATAATTTCAAATAAACCGTATCTTCTAGCTACATCTGAGTCTGAAATATGGTAATTATTATTGAGAGATAGTGCCATTCTTTTCTTTTAGAGTTATTTATTTTATTCTATGTGTTAATGTCTTGGATGCATATATATATCTGTGCACTATGGGCATGCCTAGTGCTTGTAAAAAAACAGAATAAAGGATCTGATACCCTGGAACTTGAGGTAAGAATGGCTGTGAACCACTGTATGGTGCTGGGTTTTTAAATCACTGAGCCATCTCTCCAACCACAAGTACAATTTTTGCTCCTGATAAAAATGCACACAGATGAATGAAGGAGCAAAACACATTGGTGTCAGTGAGGGCAGAGACTTATTTGTGAAAGCATGACGCAAATGGATTAGTTACTGAAAATGGATTATTTTTGCTGAAAATCAGTTCAGATCATAGTCAAGTATATACTACATGAAAGACAAAACATGATTTCAGCTGATTGATGAACAGTGATTCCCAGGGCCAATTCATCCAAAAGGTTCCAAGGCTTCCCTGATGGGTTACAATCTTTAAAGCTAGTTCTCAAGAGAAACTAACCAAGTTTCTAGGCTTCTGATGAAGTATCAGACATATTTTTATCCTGAAGGACATTCGATGCTGAATAAGAAGCAGTCAAGATATTCTTGTCTTTTTATAACAATGAAGTACAAGTGGCTGAACCAATGTAGTGTTTCCCCTATTTTTAAAAGAATTCACCAAAAACTCATCAGAATCCTACTATAGAATGAAGCAGAACCCTGGTCCATGAAGAAACTAGTACCATCAGCATAATTATGTATTCTTTTGACTCCCAGAAATTCCTGTGTGAAACGATTGCTTATCTCTTCTTAGCCTTTCTTGCTCACTGTTGTTGCAGTTCCAAAGACCTTCAAAGAGTTCATCTGTGTGTGTATGTTATTTATTTTAGTTGAGAACAATGCATCCACTGAAAACTCATTATACTCCTCCTCGTTACACATACACACTTCAAAACCAAATATTCAAATCCATACATATCAAAGACTTAAGAACAAGCTATAAACTAAATTAAACAAGAGATAACAGACATGAGTATTTAAAGGTAACACTTTACACTAACACAAAGAAAAAAAAACACTGAGTATGGTATAAGCTTGCTTTAGTTGATGCTCAAATGAAGTAAGGTTGTCACCTGAAGATAAAGTCATCTGCTCCAGGTTGTCCCATTAAGCTACCTAGAAAAATAACTTTGTCAAATTAAGTATCTTCAACTACACATTAAAAGAAATAATATTCTTGCTCATAATATCATGTTTACACAAATTAGCTTAATATATTAAGGGAAAATGTTACATGGATTAAGCAAAACATTAAAATATCTAAAAGTCAACAAATTGATCTGACTATATTTCTTGGAATTTAGTTAATAAATCCAGCATCCCTTAAGGGTCATGCCAGAGCTGAAGTACTTGGGAACTATTTAACACTAACTGCAGGCAGCTTTACAGCTCCAAGAAGGCATGACAAGGATATGTCCTCCAATTCCCACATCCTCCTTGCTGAGATTGCATTACAAGGAGTATGTGATGCTTACTGAGAAAAATCTATGACCACAGATGAAGAAAAGAAAGAATCAATGTACAGAACACCGGCTCTGAGAAGTCAGGGACTGTTTTCGTTCCTTCGTTCCTGCATAATTTTGCATCTGATTTACTATCAGGAAGGTTTGGAGGTACATTATTTTTTTGCAGTAAATTTTAAAGGTTTGCTATTCTATTTATGAGGCTTACTTCTTATAATTACATAGAAACACACACACACACGTATATATGTATATATATACCAATAGAAATCATGTGACTTACTGAGTTGTCATGTCTTACACTTGACATTTTGAGTATGTAACTATTTTAAGTCTTGGTCAAATATGCATTTGTAGTAAAATTTGTGGTTACTTGTAGATCAAAAGCTATTTAACCACAATAACGTTTTTATGCTTTTCTTATTCTATGACAATTTTATGCACGTGTATACTGAACATGCGGGATTTCACCCTATCCTAGTTACCCTTTCTCATCCATCCTCCCCACTGTAGTCCTTCTTAACAACCCCTCCCCCTATTTTGATGTTCTATTTTATACTTTATGTGTGGCAGCTTGTATGAGCATGCAGGGAACATGGGCAACTCATCAATAGTTTCACCTCTGAAGAAAATCTCTCTTCTTCTCCCAGGACACATTTACTACCTAAAGTACTTCAAGTCTTTTGCACCACTCTGTGAGTCCAGTGGCCTTGTCATATCTTGAAGACACTGGTTCTCAGCACTCCCACTCCATCCTTTGGCTCTTACTATTTTTTTTCAAGTTACATCTTGATCAAAGTCCCCTCTCTCTTCTCCTTTAGGTCCTCCCCTCCCTCTGGCCCTCTTCCCTATCTCCATCCTCTCTTTCTCCTCAGATTAGGGGAGCCCCCATAATCACCCCCCCCTCTGTTCATCAATCATATGAGGACTAAGAACTTCATCTTGTGCTGGGGCCTGATAAGACAGTCCAGGTAAGGAACATTCCACTGACAGGCAACAGGGTCCATGACTCAGTGTTGGGTAGAAGTTTTCATAGGATAGTTAGTTACGCTAAGTTCCTGTCTGTTTGGGTCTGTGGGTTGTAATGTAGTTGTCCTGTGCTATATGGTTAATATCCATTTATAAATGAGTACATACCATGTGTATCTTTCTAGGTCTGGGTTAGCTCACTAAGAATGAGCTTTTCTTGACGGGATGATGTTATGCATTCTAAATGTTAATTAACCTGCTCCCAGAAGCCTGCTTGCTGTATACCAAGTGAAGCTATGCTACCTTTCTTGTTAACCATTGCCTCTGATTGGTTAAATAAATGCTGAGGCCTGAGATTCGGTAACGAGACAGGTAGGTGGGGCAAAGGTTCATGGACATCTGGGGCAGACAGACAAAATTTTGAAGAGGACAATCCTCCAGAAAAGAAGAGATAAAGCAGGAAGGAGGACACATGCCATGGCATTGAGAAAAGAATCTCACTCCACATGGGCTGGAACATCAGCATAGCAATGAGAATAACAGCCCAGGGGATATATATATATATATATATATATATATATATATATATATATATACATACATGGGGTCATATTTGGGGAATATAATTAAGGGCTAGTTTAGATGGGCTAGGCTTACACAATCCAGGCCAAGGCTTGTTAAAAATCCACCAAGTGTCTGTGTGCTCATTTATAATAGCGGGTTAAGGATTAACACTGCTGACTAATTACATATAATATAAATACTAGTAAATAATTTAGCATTTTTCCTACATTTTCTAGTTCTATCCATTTGGTTGTAACTTGCATGATTTCCTTGTTTCTGAGAGCTGAGTAGTATCCCATTGTGTAAAGGTATCACAGGTTGGTTTTTAAACCATTCTTCACTTAAAGGGCATCTGGGTTGTTTCCAGGTTCTGGCTATTACTAAAAAAGCTGCTATGAACATAGTTGAGGTGATGTCCTTTGGTTTGGTGGAAAATCTTTTGGATATATATATATATGTCCAGGAGTGGTATGGCTGGGTCTTGAGGTAAAACTATTCTCAATTTTCTAAGATAATGCCAGATTGATCTCCAAAGTGGTTGTACAAGTTTGCATGCCCACCAGCAATGGAGGAGTAGTTCCTCTTTCTCCATCTCTTTGCCAGCATGTGCTGTCACTTGAGTTTTGATCTTAGCCATTCTGACAGGTGTTAAATGGAATCTCAGAATCGTCTTGAATTGCATTTCTCTGATGAGTAAGGATGTTGAGCATTTCTTCAAGTGTCTTTCAGCCATTAGAGATTCCTCTTTTGTGAATTCTCTGATTAGCTCTGCACCTCATTTTTTCAAGTGGATTATTTGGTTTCTTGGTGTTTAATTTCTTGAGTTCTTTGTAAATTTTAGATATTAGCCCTTTGTCTGATGTCAAGTTGGTAAAAATCTTTTCCCAATCTGTAGGCTGTTGTTTTGTTCGAATGACAGTGTCTTTTGCCTTACAGAAGCTTTCCAGTTTCATGAGGTCCCATTTATTGATTGTTGGTCTTACATCCTGAGCTATTGGTGTTCTGTTCAGGAAATTGTCACCTGTGCCAATGAGTTCAATGCTTTTACCCCACTTTCTCTTCTTTTTGATTTAGTGTGTCTGTTTCTATGTTGAGGTTTTTGATCCACTTGAACTTATATATGGGTCTTACTTTTTTTTATAATTCATTTTTATTTCTTCAAGTTACATCTCAATCACAGTCCCCTCCCTACTCCTCCCTCCTGTCCCACCCTCCCACTCTCTTCCCCCTCAACCCCCCCATCCTCTACCTTTTTTTGTTGTTGTTTAAGGTATATGTTTTTCTCCCTAACAGCTCCCCTTTCAGTCCAACAAATGGTTCTTTCTCTTCTGCCCTTTCTTCTGCAATGTTCCACGAGTTTTAGAGAGGGTTATATACCCAAGCCATTTAATTGTTGCTACTCTGGCTGCTGTGGGAATTATTATGTAGCCTTGAAGTCATGGTAGTATTTATCAGCCTCCTAAAGCTGGGTTTATACATCAGAGCCACTATGTATGTATGATTCTGTCTACAATAATTCTTAAGTTAGAATTGAAAGAGCATAATTCTCCTAGTTCTTACCAGATCAGGAATATCATTGACAGCAGAATGGTAAAGTTCAATTGGGCTTCTTGAGAAATGATTTCAAACAGCTGTTTTTCTCTGAGTCCCAGTTTCCAGGCCAAAGGGAGAAAATCCCCACATGTCTATAAACATTCTGACACTAGCTCTCTTTAGAACAATATTAATCTCTAAGCAACAGACTCATGTACTTTTTAATCTACTCATGAACAAAAAAGATATAATGGCCCATTAGGAAACATTAAATCCTGATCATTTCGTTAATGTTCTTGCTAATATGTGTTCCATAAAGTTGTTCACTTTTGTAACTATGATGTTGGTATCATGGGTTAATGATCCATGCAGCTTCTAATGCTGCACATCTGTCATTAATCCATTACCAGGAAAAGGCTAATCTACCAGGCCTGCAGATGTATCTGAGTCCTGTAGGGGCAAATTATCCCCATCTTGTGTTGCTGGGTAGGGTCTGGTGATTCACAGAATATTTTCACATATATTATCAAATGTGGTTTCTAAAACTATTCTCCAATAAAGTGATGCATGTATTATGACTCTTCCTTGTTTGTGGATCCTGACAGGGAATTTGTCCTTGACCAAAGAGAATTGACAGAGGGTTCTTTTACTAGGAAGGCCACTGGCTGAGTGTGCAATTTTGATTGAAACACTCTGTAAATAGCGAACTAGGATGAGGATAGCATTCAGTCAGTTTGACAAAATATCTTTGGGCAACACTATCCCTGTTTTGAGGTTAAGAAACAGAATTTCAACCAAATGGCAGTTTTATGGTTGAAATTGTATAAACCTTAGGCTGTTGATCATGCCTTGCTTTTTCCATTAAGCCTATGCTAGCAGCTTCTACATTATACCATATTCAAGGGAGGTTACTAAAGTCTGCCCTTTATCTGGCCCTGAATGGCCCTGAGCTTTGCTCAGAGAAGGTTTGAAGGCTCTACCCTCAGGTCTGAAGGGTGTACATGTTGACAAAAAGGCAATCCTGTCATATTGTCTATTGATTATGTTAGGAGAGAACTTAAAACTCTCCTCCTCCCAACCAGGGAAGAGAAAATTTTGAAAAGAAACATCTTTCTTTCTTTCTTTCTTTCTTTCTTTCTTTCTTTCTTTCTTATTCCATTATCTTTGCTGTAGAAGAGATTTAACTTAGAGCTTCATACATGAGAAGCAATCACCCTATCCCTGAGCTATGTCTTCAGCTGTCTATTTTTTTCTCCTCCTCTTTATTTTTTATCAGGGACTCACTAAGTTTCACAGTCTGGCCTTGATTTTGCAATTCTTTAACCTCAACCTCTCAAGTTGTTGAAATTTTAGGACTGTCCAACCATGCCTAGCTAAGTAATCTTTGTCATATCTATGAGAATGACATACTTTTTTTTCCTGGAAATTGTCATGATAGCATATCAACAAAGATGAGGAAAACAGATGCAGCATGTCCAATATGCTAGTCTCAGTTCTTAGCCCTGCAAAGAATTTAACTGACCTAATCACCACAACAATTCAAAGGGGTCATGTTGACCACATAAGGTAGGATACTGAGTGTCTTAGTCATGACTCTATTACTGTGAAGAGACACTATGACCATGGCAACTCTTATAAAAGAAATAACTTATTTGAGGGTTTGCTTATAATTTCCATTATCTTCATGGCAGGGCTCTGTTGGGAACATGGGGCCACTCATGGCAGAGCTTAAAAGTACATCCTTATCTCTAGACACCACACACACACACACACACACACACACACACACACACACCACACAAGGGATGGAGAGACCAAGAGACAGAGGTACAGAGGTGAGGGGCTGGTCCTGATGTGGGCTTTTGAAACCTCAAAGCACTCTGGAACTGGTGACACACTTCCTCCAATAAGCCACACCTACACTGCCAAGGCCACAACCACTCCCAAAGGCCACTAATTCTAACATGGCCACTAATCCTTTAAGGTCTTAATCCTTAAAATCCTTTCAAACACTTCCACTCTTGGTGACCAATCACTCAAATATATGAGCCTATGGAGGCCATTCTTATTCAAACCACCACATAGCATTAGCAAAACACCAAACATGCAAACATGGCAGGACCTCACTTTTCCTGTTTCTACTTGTAAACTGAGACTGCAGGGTCATTGCTTACAGCTACATTTTCATATGGGCAGGCCTAGTGAGTTTATATAACTTACTTTAATAGCTTGACATCAGGAAAACCTTGTTTTAAAAGGCAACCTGCATTGGCAAAAAAGAGAAGGGAAAGTATAAGCCCCTAGAAGTGGTGGCCAGGCCCTCCCCATGAGGACTTCCAACCACTGGTCTGCCCAAAGGACACTCCAACAGGGAAGCCTCTCCCCTCAGAACTGTAACATTTACAGTGGGGAAGCCTTTCCCTTCAGAGCTGAAACATTTACAGGAAGAACCTGCATCTTCAATGATGTCATGCAATAATCCAGTCTTGAAAACAGCTCTCCCTCTGGACGCGCAACACAGTGTTTCCCAAGTGGTTATTCTCACACTAACTGTGAAGATAGCCACGTGGGTTTGAATTTTGCCTTCTAGTTTTGAGTCACCCTGGACCCCTTCCCAAGACTCCTTCATTCTGTAAACAGGAGCAATAATGATCCCAATCCCACACAGGAGGAAAGAACTCAATGATGCTATACAGGGTCTCCCGTTGTCCTTGAAGGATAGAACTGAAGACTGCTGATGGTTGTCTGAAACTGAAGAGTACCAAGGGCTACATTTCCTATGCTGCTCCCACCCCCACCAAATTTGGCTTTTGAGAAGGCAGTAAAGGACTAGAATGATGTGGAGGACATGAGAGATTCTCACCCAAGGAAAGACAGAGTAGTGTGAGATTACATAATGGCCTAAAGCAGTGCCATTTGCAAATTTAAATTGTGTCATTCTGGAAATGTACATTGGTTATTTCATGACAGTAGGTAAGTGAAACCACAGAAAGGGGGAAGCTATGCACAGGCAGCCTCTAGAAGTCCCACACCCCGCCCGACACATACCCATGGAAATCACATTCAATGGGTATCAGCTGCTATTAAGACTATAAACCATGACATTTCATTTTTTTATTTTGCATTTGGTATTCTGTATAGTTGGAATAAATGTACAGAATTTCTATAAGGAGGTAACTGATGAAGCACCCTAAAATTTCATGGCAACTCTTGTTTCCCCATCCTGCAAGTTTAGCACAGCTCTCAACCCTCATCAGCAACTTTTTTTTTTTTTTTGAGCTTCATAAGAGATTCACTGTTGGTCACAGTAAAGTAACTAAAAGACTGTAGAATAATCAGCCCTGAATGGAATACCTCTTCCCCCATAAGGATCATCAATGAAGAAGTGTTGGTGAAAGATTTTTAAGAGCCAAAGGTTGCTGAGGACTATTGTGAAACAGTATATTCTGGACATGGCAGGGCCATTGTACACAGGAACTCACAGCAATTATGCCTACCTGCACAAGACCCAAATAAGATCAGACCAGCAAGAACTTTAGTATGGATGGGAAGGATTCATGAAGCTCCACACACAGCCAAGGAGCTATTTCAGTTGATGACTACTGGGGTAGGATCATCAATTTGCTTCAGAGATGCTGTCCCAAGTAGGTTGCCCATGTTCTGGTGGATGGTTACTCACTCATGCACATGCCAACATCATCAACTGGACTCAATTCTCAAAAAAAGTACATGGAGAGTTGGCTTAGAGGTTGAGAGTGCTTCCTGATCTTGGAGATGATCCAAGTTTAGATCCCCAAACCCATATATACTGTCACAAAACACTTCTCTCTCTGTGTATACCTGCACATATGTACACATGCACACACACTTATGCTCATAAATAAAAAGAAAATAAATGTTAAAAAATTCAGCATATACAAGATACTTAATAGACAGTAGCTATTTTATTTCCAATTAATTAATTAATATGTGTATGATTAAAAAATCAGAAAGTGCTAAATATTTATAATGAAAGGAAGGAGTCCTTTCTATCTTTTGAGTTAGCCACCCTAGTATATTATTTTATTAAAAAACATGTATCCATTAGTGCAGGTGAAATGGCTCAGCAAGGAAATTTATTTTGATGACGTGAATTCAATCCCTAGAATCCATATGGTGGAAAGAGATAACAGACATGTTGTCCTCTGATTTCCACATACATGTTGTCACACACACACACACACACACACACACATACACACACACACACACACTGAGTAAATAAATGTAATATATTTATGTATGCCCATTAAATATTCTATCTTTTATGTAAAAGTTTGCCTTTCAATAATTCTATCATCTGAACCTAAACATCATACTTTGTTTCTCATAAATAAAACCTGATCACATTCTATACAAATTTTTATTAAGAAATGTCCCATTTTACAAGTAATTGATTTGCTTTAAAATGAAAAATGGAAATGTCTATGATAAATTGTATTGTCTACTGATCTATAAACTTGTACAGGTCAAATATCCAAGTAAAAATAATAAATGTCTAATATCATACCACTAAGAAATATTGTACTATCTGGAAAAAACTGAAACTGATTTATCAAAATCTAGTGAATTTAAGTATAATTGTGGTTGAAAGAAATATTAATAATAGTAATCTAATTCTAGCCAAATTTATAATGCATTATAATTAACTTTCTAACTTCCTTAGAATTCTGATGAAACTTTCTACAGACGTAATAAGCTGAAACTTTATTTGCATTATTACATTTAAATAAAATGAGGTAGCCTATATATCAAAGTTGTGTTTAATGACACACATAAGCTGAATAAATGTTTACTTTTATCTGCTTTTGACTTGGAAGCTAACAAATCTCAAACTATAAATATTCATATAGATGGCATTCCTACTTATTGATTGATTTACATTTTACAATAGACTTGTTTTTAGTAAAACACAAATATTAATCTCAATTATTATTAGTGACATTGTGGCTACTCAATAAGTATTCTTTGAATAGATCAGAACAGAGGATAAACGCAGTACACATCTAAATTATTGAGAACTTTATCTTCATATAAATATTATTTCAATTTACAAGGCTGTGAATATGCTGCATTAGCGGGAAGAAGAAAGAAGCATTTAGTTTTAATAATTTGTTAAATAAGAAAGTCTGTAACCTGAAGTAATAAATAAATAAGTAAATAAATTAAAAAAAAAGAAAATTAATGAGATGCAAATACAAAACTTTTTTTCTGATAAGTTAACAGAAATGTATTTACTTTATTGTTTGAAGAATTCATCTCAAGGCCAGTAAACAATTTGGTTTTGAAAGAAGAAGAAAGAAAGAAAGAATTAGTGTATAAAGAACACTCTATTATATGTCTTGACGTGCTCAAAGCACCCATTTACTCAATGCACACATCACACATACCATTTTAGTGCTTGCTATATGCAAGACATTGTTAGAGTCTATGAGAGTCAAAGTGAAGATTGCACATCCAGTCTCTTCTAGGACACTGAAAACATATTCACTAAACACTTGTAAGAAGATAGAATCTAAAGATAATCACAAGGAGGGGAGAAATGTGTGGAAAAGGCTTACAGTTCTGGAAGTTAGAAACAAATGACGGATGGAAAAGTAAGAGGAGGACCAAGTTATGCTTGCAGGATCCCAGACAGCATCTTCTATTTCTAGAGGGCCGAGGAGCTACCAATCAACCATTAGATTCTGATATCTTCTGCTCTTTGCTGTTCTGCCTTTCCTTCACACAAGCCTGAATGTTTTCATCAGACAATGAAGCAGACTATCTCCATCCGAGGAATGCTGCCGGTCCTTGAAAGTATACATACCACAATGATCTCACTGAACTACCATTAGCTCCAAACCAAAGAGTGAATGCAAAAACCCCAGCTTCTTCTAATTAGTCCTACTACCCAGATAACTTCTTGTAGATAGAAACAGAAAGATATTTTGCTAGGGAATCAACAGAATCAACAGAAAGACAAGAATCTTCATACAAAGGATTTCTTCAGCAACTTAAAAATATAGCTCAGAGTTGCAAAACCCCTCAAATGTACAACAAAGCTAATCAGGTTTAAAATCCCTTAATCATAAACTAAGCTTGCATAGTGAACCAAGGATAGGGAAAATCAAAAAGAGGCTCTCAAGACAGAGATAGAAACAAACAATCAGGGAAAAGTAAGCAGCTGGAGGATGTATCAGGCAACAAGAAGAAACCAGACAATAGGCTGGACATAATAATGGTGCAAACTTGGAATCCCAGCACTTCGGGACACCAAAAGACATCTGTAAACTCAAGGTCAATTTAATGAGTTTCAGTCCAGCCTCAGAACTATAGCGAATTACTGTTGCAGAGGAAGATAGACAGACAGAAAATAATAAATAAATAAATATGCTAAGGAAAATGAGAGGACAGCCAGGGACAGAGAAATTACTGATGTGCCCCAAACAGGGTGCTATTAACAGAAAATATGAGACAAGAAGGATATAAACTTGAAAATAAAAAGTCAACAGAAGATTTTGTAGATTTTTATGAGTAAAAAACCAAAAAACAAAAACAAAGGAGCACTCTTCTTGAATGGTGGGACCAAGAGTATGCACCCTCACCACCCCGCTCCGTATGACTCCAGAATACATAAGATCACCAACTCTACGGTGCTCCCCCTCCCCCCGTCTACGCTGAAGTCAAAGGCATGGGCCAATATCACAATTCTCTTGTATTTTACCTTAGCTCCACGTCTTCTCCACACCTGGAGGTCTGCAAAACCAGGCCAAATGGCTGCATCCTCTACTCCATCCACAGTGTTCCAGCCCTGCCCCCTGCCTTTTTTTTTTTTAGTTAATAAATCCACTTGCTTGTTGCTTCAGGTTACATCCTTATCATATTGTCCTCTTTTCCCGCTTCCCAGCCCCACCCTCCCATGCTCTACCCCCTGACCCTTCCGTCTTGTTCCTCTGGGGTTGAGTGTCCCTGCCTAACAGTCTCTCACCACAGATCAGGAGTCATATGAGGGCCAAGAGCCTCTTCATTCACCAGGGGCCTACGAGGCAGTATTGCCAGTGAAAGGTGTCTCCTTGCTACTGGGGAAATACTAAAAAAAAGACCAACAAACCCTTGGTCCCAGCTCCCAGCACACTGGAGACAGAGACGGACAGAACCCGGAGCTCAGGGTCAGCCTGATGCAGGGCAAACTCTAAATAGAGAAAGACTTCGATCCAGGAGTGGTGGAACACATCTTTGATCCCTTCAGATGGGAAACAAAGGTCCCTGATCCCAATAATTGGAGTTCAGAGACACACACATGGGATTTGGAGGGACCTAGGTTTGGAGGCTACTTACAAAAGGCCTTCTCGATGCAGGCAGATTGTCCTTTGGGATCTCAAAATATATACACTAGAGCTGGTTTAGCTCCAAGGTGACAGAATGATTTCTTCTTTAACCCGGATTGAAAGATAACGCTTTGTATGTTGTCAGAAGGCCAAATTTGCTTCAGGAGAAGTACTACCTAGCCCCCCCCACCCCCCAAAAAAAAGAAAAGAAAAGGAGGGCAATTGTCCTAGGGTTGGGATTGGGGCAGGGCTCTGTTCTTATCGTTCCAGGAGAATCGAAGCGTCCATTAGGGGAGCCCGGGGACGGCTGGACAGGGGAAACCTCAGCAGAGAGCAGAATCAGGCACCAAGGAGGATGAGTGACCCAGTTGATTCAGCCTGGCAGACTTCCTCAATAGCTGTCTCCATTGGGGGCCTGCAATCACCACAGCAATCCAATGTCACTGGGACCATTCAGCTCTACACAATGCCCCGGCAGGAACCTCAGTGAAGCCTGCAAGATCAGCTTCTGCCTACAAACCCCTTGGGTCATCTAAACAGCTGAGAACAGAAGGACTGAACATAAAAGGAGTGTACTAACATTTTTAACCATTTTTCCCATTTGGGTTCGGGCCCCAAACAGGTCTACTACGACCCAATCAGCAGGAAGTCACTTTAAGAGAGCGACGTCCCATGCCCAGAGGGTGGGGAAGGTGTTTCTCCACCCTTCTTTTTGGTTATTTGAAGGATAACTGAAAACTCTGATATTTAGGGGAAGAGATTACAAGCTGATAAATGGTCCTGTCTTAATGGGTTTTGGAGGTTAGCCCCAGGGACTTCCTACTTTTCCTTTTCTGTATCCTTCTTCCTCTCTTATGTAGGAGTGCATGGGCTTGAGAAAAATGAGATATAGACATAGCACAGGAAGGTCCAAGAAGAAGGGGCAGATTACTGAATATGCCCTTATACCTTTGTATATTGATATAAAATTAGTAGTTTATTTGGCTAAAGTGGTATTGACCATTGTTTATTGTGCAAAAATAAGATTGTATTGGATTACATCGGTATTGATCTTTGTATATTGATACAGAGTTAAGATTATAGTTGGCCACAATGGTATTGACCCTTGCATATGGACGTAATATTAAGATTGTATTGGGCTACATAGGCATTGATCTTGGTATATTGATACATAATTAAGAGTATATTTAACCACAATTGAATAGATCTTTGTATATTGATACAAATTTAAAGGTAACGCTTCCTAATGGTATCATACCTAGAGATACTTAAAAATAAAATTTGAAGCTCTGACCTCTTGATACCAACCATCTAAAGCGGTCTAGGATAGTTAAGTAAAACAAACTCCTAGTCATGCAAACATGTCACTTTGTTAGCTACAATGCAGTCTATCACAGATATTCTCTAAACTACCCAGTAATCAAGTTGCTAAGAGACAAGCAACATTTGCTTATCTAAATACAAGAGATGGATAGGGCATCTTCAAAAACCCCATGAGATCTGCAGAATATGGCATTCAAAGATGTTATCTTAAATCAAGATTTTCTTTTTTTTTGATATCGAGACATATCAGCACCTGACAGCACCCCCTATTCTACTCCAAGTAGAAGATAAGCATCGAAGAACCTCCACTGTAAGATGGTTGAATTAGTGGCAAGCCTATCTCTTGGCATGAAAAAAACCCCTTGCAGCAACTGCAGACAGACTGCTGTCCAAAAAGGACAAAACTTGGTAGCAGGGAAGTCGACAGCCTAACTCTCCCAAGACAGGGTAGGTAAGTCCTTCATAATCCCTGCTCTACAACAAATGTCTGTCATAGAAACAGGACCCAAAGGCTGAAGACTGATGCAGGAATGTATGGAGAGAAAATGGGAACTGTCCAGGCAGTCATTGGTATGTCCTTTCTTAGTTTTGGAAGCTGCAGGCCCTGCCCTTCCTATATAAGCAGATATATTTATCCCTCTCAGGGCTCTGAGGTGGTTGAAGAATAGACAGCTAGAGTCTCATAGTTAAATTTTGAGTTGTTTAGGAATCAAGAGGGTGTTATAGATCTAAGAAGATACTCTTAAAAGTGTGTTGCAAGTTAGTATGAATGTTGAGTCAGATATAGACCTTTAAACTCATGGAGATGGTTAGATAGTAGAATGTTAAAGTCAGGGGCCAAATATGTATAAACTGGACATTGGGAAGGTATACTGGGCCATTTAACTCTCATAAATGTGGCATATTTATATCTGTTGTTTTTTATAATACTTACTGTTATAAGAGAAGGAAACATCTGTTGGACTGAAAGAGGAAACTTCTGGGGGGAAGAGGGTGGAAGGGCGGGATAGGAAGGGGGAATAGGGAGGGGTTTGTTACTGAGATGTAACTTGAAGAAAAAAAAATGAAGTATTTAAAAAAAAAACAAAGGAGCCAAAACTATAAAGCAAAGGAAAGAAGTGTAGAATAGTTTAGCATATACGAGGGTTGAGTAAATGGAAAACCCATCAGAAAGCAAAGACCAGAAAAGGAGGAAATTTTTGACAAAGAATTAAAGAACAATTTAAACAATGGTCATGACTCCCCAGAAGGAGAATCCAATAATTGTTCTACCCAAGATGTTTATTTTATAAAATCCTTGTTTTTGAGAACTCAATCCCTGTGTCCAATGATGTTTCAAAAGGGCTTTTAAAAAAATACCTCAATGTTGTGGCAAGTGTTTTAAGATAGATGATTATTCAGGGCTTCTGTTTGTTTGCTTGTTTTTCTTATTAATCTCTCTCTCCGAACCCTGAAAGATTACCAAGAACTCTTGATGATAATGTGATTAAAAAACAGTAAAACAATATAGGGCAATCTTTTGTATGATTTATTTTTCTTTTATGTTTGTTTATTTGAGGCAGGGGGAATAAACCATGGAGTGCATGTGGAGGCCACAGGAAAATTAATGGAAGTCAGAGAACACCTTGTATGAGTTGGTTTTCTCCTTCCACCAGGTAGGTATGAAGGTCCAGAGGATCAACCTCAGAATGTTAGGCTCTGCAGCAAGTGACTTATTCACTGAGCCATCTGACTGGACTATATTTGAAAAAAAATAAAAAATGGGAGGGGGAAATTTGTCCATGAGATTATATGCTTGCATGTTTTTTAGAATATTCAAACAAAATTACATATGCTGCAACATAAGGACTATTAACTTCTATAAAAGAGATGACTCATGGTTATGAATTGTCCCACATGTTGAAAAGAGTGATTCTTAAAGCTTTTCATACCACTGAACCAAATCAATATTCTCTCATTAAATAAGCCTTCTAATAATTGGTTAAGAACCTTCTTCAGGAACTGTAGACTTGAATTCAAATTAAGACTTTCCTTTCATAAAGCATTGGGAAAGTACAAGGATAACAAGTGTTTAACTTCTTATATTCCTACCATTGCCTCCCCTCAGCCTTTCTTTTTAAGATTTGAGAATGTCATGTATGCATATAACATCTTTGATCAAATTACTTCCCTTGCTTTATGCTTTAATTCAACCTATATCTTCCAACCACTTTCCCTCCCAACTTCAAATGCTATTTTTAAAAACACATTGAGTCTACTTAGTGCATGGGCCATCTACTGGAGCTCAATAACCTCTCAGAGGCCACATTTGTAAAGAAAACCGACCCTCCCAAGCAACCAGTAGATACTCAGAGAGGGAAGGGAGGGACTTTATGAGCCCCTTCCCTATCCATGCTGAGATTTTGGTTGGCTTGATATTACATGTGCAGTCAAAGCCAGTGTGAATGCATATGGCACCATACTATCCAGAAAAACTGTTTCACTGTATATGTCCACAAGCTTTGGCTCTTACAGTTCTTCCACCCCAATCTTTCACAACAATCCATGATTCTTAGAGGAGATAGGGTATGGCATAGTTATCTTATTCAAAACTGAGTCCTCATGTCAAAAATTGAGGATTCAGTTTTAAATAAGATAACTATGCCATACCCTATCTCCTCTAAAAACCATGGATCGTTGAGGAAGATTGGAATGGAAGGTACATCTACACAATGGAATACTATTCAACCATCAGAAACAACAAAATCATGCAATTTGCTGCCAAATTGAAAATGGAATTTTCAAGTTAAATGAAATTTGAAAAGCTCATCCTGAGTGAGCTAACCAAGATTCAGAAGGATGCACATGGCATCTATTTGCTTATAGCCAGATTTTAGCCATATAGTACAGGATAACTATACTACAACCATACAGTGCACCAAAAGGAATGGGAACATAGTCTTTATTACCTGTTAATGAGACACTTTGCCCTAGTGGTGCTGCCATGTAGGCCCCCAGTATATGAGGAGGCTCTTAGATTTCATATGACTGTTGAACTGGGGTGGGGGACTGTTATGTAGGGATACTCCACTCCAGAGGAGTAGGATAAAAGGGAGAGGGGGTAGAGGGTGGGAGGTTGGAACTGGGAGGGGTGGAAAGAGGGCACTGTGATGGAGATGTAACTTGAAGTAATAAATAAACATTAAAAAAATGAGTCGGCGGGCCAAGATGGCGGCGACCTACACTGATGCATTTTGAACACAGGGAAAAAAAAGCCATAAAAAACACAGAGTTATTGGGCACTGTGCAAAAACCAGAGGGGCTAGACCCCCCCCGGGAACACTCACAGCTCCCAAGGGACTGTTAAAAGTCCCAGGGCAAGGCTCTCCTCCATCTCTCGCAGACACGGAAGCCACTAAACCCGGGATTCGGGAACTCCCATTTGGAGAGGCGCCTGGTAAGATCAATCCCAACTTACAGCAGGCAGAATCAGGGTCCACTTGGCCATAGATCGCTGGCCTATTAGGGCTCCCCACACCTCGGGTAGAACTTATACCCACTTAAAAAACTTTGTGAGATAGTGGAAGGCTTAGCAAGGAACAAACAGGGGGCTCAGCGGGTGGTCCGCAGCCGCTCGTGAAGCGGAGGGCGGGAGGTTCCAAGAGAGCACGGGAAGCTGGGAACACAAAGGCGGGCGGGAGGGGCCTGAATCGCGCGCACTCACGGCAGCGCAGCTGGAGAGGGAACCCGGCTGGCAGGGCCAAATCCCTGCGAACCCACGGCAGGTCAACTGGGGAGAGAGACAGGCGTGGGCGGGGCCAGGGATTCGTGCACCCACGGCTGAGCTGCTGGGGCGAGAGGTCCACTCAGGCTGCCGGAGGATCCGGGGCTTGGGGCACCCACGACCTAGAAGCCAGGGAGGGGGACCCGCGGCATCGCAGACAGGAAGGGAATCAAGCACAGAGGCCAGCCCTGTGGCGAGAAGCCTAGTGAGAAACCAGAAATCGGGACCATAGCTGTATTCTGGAAAATCCAGACATATTAGGTGTGGAGCCAGACCCTGTCAGCCTCCGTGATGACAAACAAAGCCCACAGAATCTGTGCCTGGGAAAACAGGTCAATACCATCAGAACCATTACAGGCTGATAACTCAGAGTGCAACATAGAGAAGTCTGAATTGGGAGCAGTGAAACAATCCTGGTCCATTACTCACAACCTGGGAATAGGCTGCACCAGATCACAGTGCCTCAGGCAATTAAAACCACAGTGACCTTGAAATCCCCCCTGTAAGCAACGACAGATAGCCAAGTAACTCATCCCCTGCACCAAATCATCCACTGTGGTTCCAAGCACAGAAAACAGACAGCTAAACGCATCCAATGGCCAAAGGTCAAAAAAAAAATAGAAATCAAGGAAATATGACTCCAACAAAGCAGAATTGTCCTAGCTCATCCAATTCGGATGACCACACACTAACAGAAACACATGAAAACGTTGACAATTCTGCATTATGGAAAGTGATAGAGTCCCTGTAAGAAGAACTTAAATCTATGAAGGAATTCAAAGAAGCCACAATTCTACAAGTCAAAACAAGGAACAACACCATTAAAGAGCTCCAAGCCAAGGTGACAGAGCTTGAACAAGAAAAGGAAAAAGCAATGAAAGATTTTCATACAAAAACAAGCAAGCTGGAGAAGGAAATGTACAAAACGAACAAAACCATACAAGACATGAAAATAGAAATAGAAACAATAAAGAAAACACAGTCAGAGTTAAAAGAGGAAGTGGAGAACCAAGGGAAGAGAACAGGAACTACGGATGTGAGTATCAACAATAGGATGCAAGAGATGGAAGACAGGATCTCAGGCATGGAAGATTCAGTGGAAGAAATCAGTACAACATCCAAAGAAAATGAGAAGGCTAAACAATCTCTCACCCACAACATCCAAGAAATCAGGGACTCAATGAAAAGACGAAACCTAAGAATTATAGGTATAGAGGAAAGAGAGGACTCCCGACTCAAAGGTCCAGGAAATATCTTCAACAAAATCATAGAGGAAAACTTCCCAAACCTGAAAAAAGAGATGCCAATAAAAATCCAAGAGGCTTACAGAACACCAAACAGATTAGATCAGAAAAGAAACTCCTCTCGCCACATAATAATTGAAACACCAAATGTACAGAACAAGGAAAGAATATTAAAAGCTGTAAGAGAAAAAGGTCAAGTCACATACAATAGCAGACCCATCAGAATTACACCTGACTTTTCCTCAGAAACGTTAAAAGCTAGAAGGGCCTGGTCAGATATACTACAAGTCCCGAGAGATCATAGGTGCCCAGCCAGACTACTTTACCCAGCAAAACTCTCTATCAACATAGATGGAGAAAACAAGATATTCCATGACAAAATCAAATTTAAACAATATCTACCCACAAACCCAGCCCTACACAAAATCCTAGAAGGAAAATCCCAACCCAGAGAAGAAAACTCCACCCAAGAAAACAAAGGGAATAGAAAACCCCTCAGCAACTAAACCAAAAGAGGCACAGGACCACCTATACCAAACTAATGGGAAATAACAACTCCAGGTCACTAATATCCATCAACATCAATGGACTCAATTCCCCAATAAAAAGACATAGGTTTACAGAGTGGATCCGCAAGCAAGACCCTTCCTTATGCTGTATACAAGAGGCACATCTAACTACGAAAGATAGACACTGCCTCATAGTAAAGGGCTGGGAAAAGGTTTTCCAAGCAAATGGAACCAGGAAGCAAGCTGGAGTAGCCATCCTAATATCAAACAAAACAGAATTCCAACTGAAGTTAATGAAGAAAGACAAAGAAGGGCACTATATACTCATTAAAGGGAATATTCATCAAGAGGAAATCTCAATACTGAACATCTATGCCACAAATACAAAGGCACCTACTTTCGTAAAAGAAACACTTCTAAAACTTAAAGCGCACGTCGATCACAACACATTAGTAGTGGGAGACTTCAACACCCCACTCACAACAAAGGACAGATCATCAAGACAGAAGACAAACAGAGAAATATTGAGTCTAACAGAAATAACGAAAAAAAATGGACCTAACAGATATCTACAGAAGGTTTCACCCAAACACAAAGGAATACACCTTTTTCTCAGCACCCCATGGAACCTTCTCCAAAATCGACCACATAGTTGGTCACAAGGACAGTCTCAATAGATACAAGAAAATTGAAATAACACCTTGTATCTTATCAGACCACCACGGAATAAAGCTGGTCTTCAACAGCAAAAGAATCAACAGAAAGCCTACACACACATGGAAATTGAACA
>CAJQZJ010000850.1:82044-95336 GCA_907164525.1 Lophiomys imhausi | reverse complement strand
GGACAGTGTCCTTTGCCTTACAGAAGCTTTTCAATTTTATAAGGTCCCATTTATTGATTGTTTGTTTTAGTGCCTGAGCTATTGGTGTTCTATTCAGGAAGTTGCTACCACTGCCAATGAGTTCAAGGCTTTTCCCCACTTTCTCTTCTATTAATGTTAGTGTGTCTGGATTTATGTTGAGGTCCTTGATCCACTTAGACTTAAGTTTTGTACAGGGTGATAAGAATGGATCTATTTGCATTCTTCTACATGTTGGGTCTTTATCTCTTAATGGCACTTTTTATACTAAAACTATATTTCTCTTGTACTGCTGTGTTAGAAATAAAAAGGTTTTCTTCCCATTTTTACATTGTATGTTTTTTCAAATTTTTTAGCCATTTTCCAGTTTCAGTCAATAAAATTTGCTATTTTGTAGCAATTTTATATAAAATATTTTTACTATGTTATTTAGTCCCCTTTAAGAATTATTTTTGAAATGTGTATTATTTTAATAACATTAAAATGGTTGAGATTCAGTTAGCAATTTATTGGCATCAATATTCAGATTTAATTCCCTTATACTTTGCCTTTCCACATATTATTTTGAGTTGTGTCTTTCTTTATTTCAATATTATTTTGAGTAAATTTTCAGGAATGGCAGTAGCTATAAGATACTCTCATGTATAAATTGTACCTCTTAGAAAAGTAAAAAATAAAATAAAAAACCTACCCATTAGTCACTTTCAGTCACTGCACATCTAGGCAAATACATTTTGGTTCATTTTTCCAAAGCATTTTGTTGCGAACCTAATATGCTCCTGACAATATTTTGGGTACTAAAGATGCATCAGTAAGAAAAACGCACAAAGATGCTTTCCTACGAGCAGCAGATGTTCTATCATGTGGGAGTTTCTAAAGGCTGTGGGAAATAACAGAAACAAGCAAAGTGGATAAGCAAATGATGAAGTGTATTAGAAAGGAGCAAATACTAGTCAGCTAAACAGTGTGGAGTAAGGTTGGCATTGTGCACAGGATGGGATAGGGATGGTCTTACCTAGAAGTGATACATAAACAAAGACTTAAGGCAGGGGATGCAGACCGCCATTAGGATAATGTGAAAGAGGGAATTAGAACTTGCTAAAGCTATGAGGCAGGAGTGTTCCCAGGATAGTGATGACAGAGAAGCAGGCGAGGCTGGGAAGAGCAGCCTGGGGGGGCAGAGGGAAGGAGAGAATCTTCAGGCCATTAGGGACCAATGGGCAGTAGCAAGGGCTTGCCTCTGCTTGATAGTGGATTAGCAGGCCATGCAGTGTTGAGGGGAGGATGGGGAAGGTTAGCCCCGTGACTGAAATGGAACAGACTGGTGACAGTTTTGTAAACACAGGATGGAGAGGTAAATATGCAGAATGGACTCAAGTCTCTTCCGTTTACTTCCTAGCAAACAGAAAGCACTTAATGATGCCCTTTCATGCTTATTTATTCATGCATTTTGTCTTTTACTAGGAAATAGTGTAACAGAGGCTATTACAGAAAATATTGACTTATGCTACTGGAAGGGTCCTTGAAAATGAATCTATTTCACATTGCCTCAGTGAAATAACATCCTAGTAAATGACTCAGACATTCTTAGTGAAAGCTTCAAAACTTATTAAAATATACACTCCAAGGATTTACAAACACCTCTTTCACAAAGTTCTGCTGTATGTCAAATTCTATAATGTATAACTTACTGTCATTTTTAAAAACATGGGAATAAAAAGCAAAAGGCATTAGAGAACAACAACAAAAATCCAGATTTCTAATCATCTGTCGTAGAAGCCTTGCCAAATCACACTTTTTTATATAAACTATGCCACAGATAAAGATCTTCCCTTTAGCTCATAGAAAGATAAGAGCTCTTAAATCCAAATATAATTAGAATGACTGTTGGTACTATTCTCTTCTCATTATGAGTGGAGAGGTAATCCATTTCCTTCATGGGATCTTACCTCAGCAAGATGTGCATGTTGTCTCTAGATATGGAGTCTTCAGGGAGCTGTAAGTCATTAATTCTGAGTCAGGGAAAAAAAAGCACCCTGAACTTACCTAAAGCTTTTAATCCTGGTTTAGAGTAATTTCCCTCTACTACAGTGAGTGAACTTTAAGGAGAATTTCCTAACCATTATTTAAAAGAAGCTTAGCAGAGTAGTTTAGCATAGTCTTTTGAAAAATGTACTTCAGGTGTTAGAGCACAGTAATCCATTTAAATATTTGACTTAGAAAAAAATTGGTAAAAGTTTATTTAAAAAGTGAAAAAAGTCAACTCAGCTTCCTAATATAAAAATGTTGTTGTATACCTATATATGTGTAAAATATAAGCACATGCACATAAACAATCTGTTAAAATGCCTCCTATATTGGAGCAAGTCATCTTAAGGTGCTATGAAACAAATCACCACTTCATAAAGTTTCACTTTGTCTATAAAGTCAGAGATCAGTGGCCCAACCTCAGCTTTGTTTGTGGCTTCCTACATACATGGGATATATCTGACACAGTCAGTCACTACAGAGCCTCCACTGGGTCCTGACTTTTGTATTTAGAACTCATGATAGTACAGCAAAATTGTATATAAACAGATTATACACCATTTTGTAGCTCAGATAAGCCTTTACTTCCTTCAGTCTCTGTCTCTCAAGTGACAGTATTATACCATATCCAGCTCCTCAAGGCTGGTTAGTAAAATTCTTCATCCTTTTTTCTGGCTCAAGTTTGAATTTTTCATAAACTATCCTTATGCTTTTTGGCCTTTGCTGAGTCCTATGGATTCCATTTTTAGAGATGTCTAGTATGTTTGGCTCCATTGACAATTTTCTGTTCCATCTCATTGTAATTGTCACCAAGGTGGATTGTTTGAATACTTCGCTGTTTTTCCCCTGCATGTAGCTAAATCTTCAATTCTTGGTGCTGTATGTGTGCTTACTTTCTTAAAGCTTTGCTTTATCATTTAATTTTGTGATAGTCTTGAACTTTTCTGTGGTGTTATATACTATGCCCAGTGCCAGTGAGGTAAAGGTAAGTGCAACTTGGACTTTCAATGTAGAAATGACAGTTTAAATGTGGTACAGAAAAATGTCATTAAATGGTATAAATGCAGCATGAGTAGTCTAAGAGTGTCTGCATCTACAAAATGTTTTAGCAACAAGAAGGAAGGTGCAGGTAATTAGGAAAGTCTTCTAGAAGGAGACAGTGGCATGGAATCTGTGTAAAAGAGACAGGTGATGAAGGCATTTTTAGGCAGAGAGAGAGTAATATTTACAAGGATTTATAAATAGGAAAAATCACAAGGTAGATAATCTATCACTGCACCAATACTGTAAGAACACAGAATGTGAACTCAGAAAGAAGGTAGGATTGTACAGAGAACTTGGGAGTTTCTGGGGTGACAGTAGGCTAACAATTTGATCCCTATTCCATGGTCAGTGATTACAAAACCAATAAGTAATCCTTGGTTTTAGGAAGATAACACTCAAAGATGTTCTCATCAATGACTGGGTGGGTCAAGAATGACAATAGGAGATTCAGAAGGAGATGTTAGTGTAGTAGAGGTAAACAGCTGAGGACAGAGAGATACAGAAGGAAATCTTAAAAGCACCTTATACCATATAAACATCTCAAAACTGGGGATGATATTCTATAAGTTGGCCAAGATTCTGAATCCAGCCTCTTTCGATTTGCATATTTTTTTTCTTTCTGTCTCCTATGGTGGTCAGATCCAGCTAATGATATATGTATTTCTGCATAGGTGGCATTTGCTTTTTCCTACAGCATCCTGGTCTTGTATATCTGTACAATGTGGGTGGATTTCTTTCTTTTATTTTTGAGCTTATAATAGAACTAAGTTAGAATCTTCAGGGCCCATTCTTCATGCTTCAATAAGACCAGCTGTGATTTTATTTGCTTTATGTGAGTTTCCATGTAACATTTTCTTGAAAAAAGCTGCATAAAGAAATTTGCTCTGTTAAAGTCAGGTGCCAAATACATATGGACTGGACATTGGGAATGTACGCTAAGCCATATAACCCTCATAACTGTGGCCTAATTACCTCTCTTGTTTTGTATTGTATCTATTATTATAAGAGAAAGAGCCATTTGTTGGACTGAAAGGGGAGTTGTTGGGGGAAATAAGATATACCTTAAATTTAAAAAAAAAAAAAGGGAAGAGGATGAGGGTTGAGGGTGGGAGGGTGGGACTGGAGAGGGGAGTAAGGAGGGGATTGAGATTGAGATGTAACTTGAAGAAATAAAAAATAAAGTAAAAAAAAAGAAATTTGCTCAAGGTAATTTTTAGGACTTACTCAAAGTTAACATTTATTGTATGGACTGATTTCATGCTTATAGAAAAAAAACAATCCATTTTGGGTCAAAACTCAAGAGCAAGACTAAACTGAACATTGTGGAAATTGTGGAGAAATACTGGATCCCATCTGATCATAAGCTATTTGAAATTAAGCCTGTATATAGAGTCAAAAGTAATATTGGAGCTTTCACTAATCTGATCTTTGAGATTACACATTTACAAGTCCTTTGCCTAATGTGTGTGATATCTTCAGTAGTAGGATCTCACTTTCAAACAATGTCAATGTCAATAATCTATATTGTTTGGGGATTCCAAAAGCCTCTTGGACTCCCCTAACCAACAACTCTAAAAGGGGTCTGCTATGCTCGGCACAGGTATTTTTGTTAATTTGTGGCTCTTGGGAGGTGTATTATCACCCAATATAGTATAACTTCATTTAAACTATATATGTAGCCGTATAAATATATTTGTATATATAAACACACATACATATATACATATACATATCATGCACACATACATATTTTTAAGTAAGATTATAAAATAATATTTTCCCTATTTCATTTCAACCATCCTTAGAGGGCTTTGTCTCCCTTTCATTCTTCCCCTCTCTGTTACCCTTCCTTCTTCCTCTACAGTTAGGGTCCTCCATTTTTCCTTTTCCCCTTTATAATACCTGTGTCCTACTAAACTAAAGCTCTTTCTCCCTCACCCCCTTTGCCATGGTCCCTTTCTACTTTCCTGGTTTCTGTGGTTACTTGAGGCTATAAACATAAATGTAAAGATTTGGAGGTAATATCCACAAATAAGAGAAAACGTGTGGCAGTTGTCTTTCTGAGTCTGAGTTTCCTGTCCTAGTAGAGTATTGTCTACCATCTACTGAGATAAAAATTTCATAATCTAATTTTTTCTTACATCAGAATAGAATTCAATTATGTTTATGTGCACATTTTCAGTACGCATGGCTGGAGAGGACACAGACTCTAGAGGAGAACCTACTATTGCCACTTTCATAAGCTAGTATATTTTTAACCATATTCTAGATGCTTATCCTTATACCCACAGATAAGGGTAGCTCTAACCCTCCTTAGAGAAGCTTCTTTTTATAGCAGATATAGACTATCATAGAAATCCACAACTGGTAAATATGCAGAGAATAAGTTTATGTGAGATGCCCAGTCTCAGCTAGTACATTTAAATGTTGCCACTAGCCTAAAGCTAGTGAACTTAGTGAAAGAAAAGACACAAGACTGTAAGAATCAGAGAACCATGATGCCTTCTGGTAGATAATATCTTCTAATTATGACAGAGGGCAGGGGTCCCTGCGAGCATCATGGCAGGAAAGGAAAGGAACCACAAAGAAGTAGAATAAAAATTTGGTTCAGCCCGACTTAGTCTTTCAGGGTGGATCAAACTTGTAGAGCAGTAATTTTCAGCCTTCCTAATGCTGTGACCCTTTAATACAATTCCACATGTTGTGGTAACCCCAACAATAAAATTATTTTGCTTCTACTTTATAACTATAATTTGTTCCTGTTATGGATCACAATGTAAATATGATTTGCAGAGTATCTAATATTCAGAGTATCTTATATGCCACCCCTATGAAAAGCTCATTTGACCCAAAGCGGGGTTGTGACCCATATGGTAAGAACCACTGTTCTAGAAAGTAGAACACCAGGCAGTTTATTGCCATTATATTTAAACGTGGTGCATTGCAATTTGGAAAAAAATGTTTTCTGATGTAATACAATACCTATTGCTTGGGAATGCATAATTACATTGAAATTTAACTCAAAGTACATGTCATTTCTTTCAAGAAGATGAGTTCTAGAGATAGACTACTTGTATTAGCTTAAGGGCCTAGGGAAGGGTCTGGTCCGGTCTCAGTACTACAGATAGTGGTCATTTTGGCTATTAGCCACCTCTGGTCCTGGTTGAAGGGGTTTGCGAGAGCCCCTCCTAGCCATACAGTTAATGTAAAAGTCATTTTGATCAGTAGCCATCTCCAGTCATGTTTTTGAGAGTTTGATATTGCTTTGTCTAACAGATAACACAGATCACCAGGCTACTAATCACTTCTAATTCCAAGATTTTTGGATTAGGAACAGGTTTTATGTCCGTTCTTTTGAGAGGACAATTGTGCATACTTAACATTCCTAGTTTCGTTGGAGTTCTGTGGTACAAGAATATTTGAAACTATACCCATGAAATCTCAATGATATGGTCACCTAAACAAGACATGAAAAATGACACCACAAATCAACACTCCAATGTAGATGGGAGATACTTATATGAAAGCTATAGGCAATCAATGGCTGCTGAGAGAAGGAGAATCAGTCTTTTCCAGGGATGAGCCCCATAATAGGTTATGCAATCCCAAATGGCCATTGTTAAACACATGTACATGAAAGCAATACTAAATGGGATAAATAGATTATATAATGTGTGTGTAACAATAATTATAGATTATTATTACAGAATAGATCATGAATTTGATAACAATTAGGGTGACTTAAGAAGAATTGGATGGAGGACAGAGAAGGATAGAGATGTTGTAAAGACAGTACACCTGTATGAAATCTCAAAAAACCTCCAAAAAACAAAACAACAAAAAATCCAACACAAATACAAAAGATAGTGTATCTTCCTCTTTTAATGGGATATAAACCCATTATGTATACTTAACATTCCTAGTTTCCTTGGAGATCTTTGCTGCAAGAATATTTGTGCTCCCAACAAAACCTAGGTTTTGGGAGAAGATTAAGCAATTCACCAAAGATATATGGCATTTTGGTCAACTATAACTGGAGGATATCATGACATCACAAAAACTACTCTTCCAACCTCGCTTTGTCAATGGAAGTGTGTCTGTCAAAACTGAGAACCTCCTAAGCCCATAGCAGCTTATGAGAACATTCTATTGCTAATAATATATGATGTAATATAATTGACAGACCCCCCAAGAACCAAATCATAAGATAAGGGAGATAGAGGGCTCTTTGGAGTTTTGTTGTTTTTAGGGACAACATTTCTCTGTGTAACCCTGGCTATCCAGGACTTGCTCTGTAGACCAGGCTGGCCTTGATCTGCCTCTGCCTCCTGAGTGCTGGGATTAAAAGCATGTGCCACAAACCCGTTACTGAGTGTTGTTGAATGATTTGCAGTAACATTTAACCAAAGGGAACAAAAAGAAGCTGTATCTCATTGTGAGGTGAGTTGAAGTGTAAGTAAAGCACCCAGGATTCAGTAAGACCAACAAGTCTAAGCTCAGGAGAGACTCTGAAAGCCAGAAGAATGGTATTAGAGGAAAGAGCTAAGAAGGCAAATTGGCTGAGGAGGAATTTCTGAATGAGGAATGGCGCTTGCTGGAATGCCAACAAAAGAAGATGGGGTGGGCTAAAATTAAGGGAGGGCAGACAAAACCAAAATAAACAAATTAGGACAAACAAGTTACCACTGAGTTCACAGACAATGGAAAAAAGGATAGTGCTAAGTACAAACATCCCTTTGCTCTGACTCGACTTTCCTTGAACAAAGCACTGATTCTTTAGTGTGGGATGGGAGATCTCTCCAGACATTCCTCTCTTAGACTCAGCCAGCCTAGCTGGCTGCATTGAAAAGTAGACAGTTGTTCTGAGGCTGGATGAGCAGGAGCTTAGCACCCCGACAACAGACAACATGCATATTAGCTGGCTGGTCTTCAGGAGGCTATGGATTCTCTTGTCTCTATTCCTATCCTACTGTTGGTGCTCTAGGATAACAGACACGCACTACTACGGCCAGGTCCATGTGAGCTCTGGAGGTTCCACCTCATGTCCTCAAACTTGTGCTGTAAGCACTTGACCCACTGAGCCATCTCCCCAGCCCCCAGTCCGATATTTTCTATCAGTCCATTGTAGGATTTGTCACGTAGAAGCCCTGGTCTAAGACAGAGTGGAAGCTCTCATAACCACTTGAAGCCTAGACTCAGAATCAGGAAGCATCACAGTGTGCTTCTCTTGTTTACAGTAAGTTAGGGAAACAGACAGACAAGATTCAAGAACTGGGTAACAGATTCCAGATCTCTTGAGGGGGGATATTCAAAGACCTGTTAGAGGGATGTAGGAATGAGGGTGATGTTTGTAATCAAAGTTGCACAAAGGATAAGCAGGGACCCAGAGATAGAAATATTGCCAACTATTAGAAGAAAGAAGTAAAAGTTATCTTACTAAGGATAAGAATTGCTATTGTATGGAATGGGATGGAGGGCAGATTAGCTTCCCTGGGTGTGCGGAGAGAACAGGAGGTTTATGTAAATGAGTATCAAGATGATACTTGAAGGATCTTTGTTCAAAATTTTAGAATTTAACATTCTCAAATATAACGTATTTCTTTTCTCACTTGGGTAAGACACAAAAAACAAATCCAACAGCAACAACACACCCAAAGCATGAAGTCAAAATGCTCTGAAATCTTGGCACAATGTGAAATCCACATGAAAGAGACAGAGTCACTTCCTCTAATTCTTTCTAGCACAGCAGCCAGGATACCAGTCATTATACTCAGCCTCATAGGCCAGCATTCTAGCAGCTCTCAAAGCCTCCACTTTGGGCCAGTTTTCACGAAACACTGCATCTCACTCTCTGGGGTTACATCTCCAAGAAGGGGCTTAGATCACCCACACTTCCGTCCTGCCAGCCTCTCTGCAGTGTAACCCACTCTACTGCCAGAATCACCTGCACAATGGAGGAGACGATGAGTCACACAAGACAAACAGCCACTGCTGCCACATAGCTTCAAGGACTTCTTACAAGGAAAGTGTTGAACTTCACACTTGAAGCTCAGGAAACCTCTAAGGCATGCAAGTGTTTTGTTGTGGATGGCGAGGATGAGGCACCTGTTATGCCTCTGCCTTCTATCAAGGGGACACATTGTGCGCATAATTTCTTCCTTCATTTCTCAGGATCTGGAAGGTTAGGAAACACAACGGAAATTGGTAAGGCAGTAAACAGTGTCTCCCTCCACCTGTGCTGGAATCGGTAACAGAGGCAATTGCTCAGGCATCTCTTCCTTGTAAATGTGGCACAGTGAGGCTCATAAGAGACTGTGCGCGTTCCCAGAGTATCGCTTACCCAGACAAGCTCAAGCTGTTGTCTCAGCGCTGGAACATTTTTGCTTGTGTGAAACGTATGCAGCTGTCAGGGGAAACTTGATCAGTACTGCAAACTGAGAAACTGTCTGGAAGTGTCTGTCAGGATGCTCAGCTCCTATCCACCCAGCCTCTGGGCAACTGTCGACTTTTCATTGCTGCCAGCAAGACTGAGAAATGGAAGCACTGATGCTGAATACCCCGTTTCTCTGTGATGACTTTGGAAAGCTTCCCAGCTTGTGCATCTGCCTTGGCTTCATAGCTTGTACTTCAGAGAATGAAGCTTTCAAGAGAGACACTGAAAACAACCACATCTATTCACAGAGGGAGAGTGACATTTCTTTTTTCTTTGAGGGACAAGTGCCTACCTTGTTACTTTCTGCCCCCGACATTGTAGCTGCTGGTGAATGTGTGGAGACAGGAAGTACATACTTGGCACACAAGTCCTGTGACTAGTGCCATTATTCAGTTGGTGTGTCTTAAAGGGCACTACTTAGGACAGTGGAGAGGGAGGGCTGAGAAGGGAGATTAAACTATGAATGAGGTCAAGCTAGGATCCTTGTTGGGCTCTTATCTCCACTGTTCAACCTTCAGTAACTGTATGGTTTTTTTTTTTTTAACTTTATGTTTGTTTGGTTTTCTCTATAGTAGAAAATGCCAATGAGGTTTATTTGGCTACAGCTGAGGAAACTGAAATGTAATATATCTAATTTTCCTTAGGGAAAGGACAAACCCCTCTAGTGGTGTGATAATCACCTGACTTAATGACTAAAACACACATTGTATTCAAATAAATAAAACATTCAAGTTCTAGAGATTTAAGAAAGACATTCTAATAGGGTATAGGAATTCTAGATGTGCAATTAAGGTGGGTAGTGAATGGGACTTTCTGAATATTCTCTAAGATATGCCCTTCTGTGAAGACCTAAGAGGTCTGCTTTATAAAGGGAAAGACTGGCTCAAGATGAAGTCTGTCAGCTTTGGAGGCTTTGGAACCCGATTATCAGAAGTCCATTCTGAAAGTGCACACAAGCAGTGCCCACTTGCAGATTCTTCAAACAAGAAGAAAAGGAGCAGTGAGAGGTGAAATCAGGCTGATGAATGGAACGAGGAGGAAGTGGCTGTGTCATGTGAGAAGAGCTAAGGGCCAGTTGGGCAGAATGCACAAGAACAGGGATGGTACATTGGCCTTTGGGGCACTTTACCATGGCAACAAGTCTGGAGATGCAATCATTTGCATATGACTTGTCCTGCCTCATGAAGGGATTAATGCTGGCTTTACAGAGATAGGTAAGTTCCTTCCAAGGTGGAGTATTTATTATAAAAGAAGGTGTCTGGTCCCTCCCACACTTTCTAGCTTTACTCTTACTACATGATGGGTGATTTCTCTTTCAGCCCTGCTAATGCTCCCTGAATTCCTTTGGTCTCCTATCTCTCCCATTATTCAGTGTTTTGTACCTTTGGTAATTCTGCCATCAAGAAAACAATCACCAGAAACACCCTGCCATTGGATGAGAACTGTGAGCCAAAACAAACCCTTTTCCTTTCTAGCTAACCAATATGTGGTACTATGTTATTAAAAGAGAAAAGCAGGCCAGGAGTGGTGGCACACGCCTTTAATCCCAGCACTTGGGAGGCAGAGGCAGGCGGATTTCTGTGAGTTCAAGGCCAGCCTGCTCTACAGAGTGAGTTCCAGGATGGCAATAGCTACACAGAGAAAACCTGTCTTTAAAAAAAAAAAAGGGAAAAGTAGACTAAACCAAGCAAGAAGGCGCAACTTGGAAACCCTATCAAGTTACCCAAATTACTTCAAAGTCAGGTTTCTAGAAAGAAATGAATTATAATTTCTTTCAAAATTTATTTCCCTGTCAACATAAGGGAAGGAAATACAACAGCATATAAACACTATGGCAGAATGTACAAACTGTAGAAGGAATACATACTGTTGCCCCTGTTATTTTACTTAAAAGATTTATTTTAAAAGGGAAAAAAATCATCCCTTAACAGTGATGTGGACAATAGATGAAGACCTTGGAATGTTTATTCTTTATTTAAAAAAACATCACAGAAAGTCCAGAGGCTGATCTCTCTCTCTCTCTCTCCCTTTCTTCCCCTCCTATCTCCTATCCCCTCCCCCCTTCCCTCTCTCCTCTACCCTTCCCTCTCTGTGTATAGTAGAAAACAGACTTCTTGACATCTCCCCTTGTGTGTGTCCTTTTAATAGTTGAGTGCTTTCCAGTCTAGAACATTTTACATTTGTTAAATTTAAAGTTAATTTGGTATAAACACTATTTTGAGGCAATATACATATATATTGCTTTATTATTTGTTATATTATGAGAGTTTACTCCAAATTTTGGAATAAGACAAGTACTCAATGAATGTTTTATGAGAACATGTACAAATAAATAAGTTTGAATTATTATTGAATATTCTATTTTAGAGTACACCAAATTAACAAACACATATCAGGACAAAAAACTAAGTATTTGCTTGTATTCAGCTCACTTAATCTTGACTATTACTTTAAAACACAAGTAGCATCATCTCTTTTTTGCAGATGAAGAAAATGAAGTTTATGGAGAGTATCTGGCCCAAACCTGTCTGGTGTTCAGGTCCAGGATCAGTTTTGCTCTCCTCTATCCCATTGATGAAAACAGATAGATGTCTACCTATTATATAGATGGACTGTATGAGACTTGGAACAATTCTAGAGTGCACTTGATGAAGAAGTGAAAAGCTGTCACTGAATTACGTAGCATGTTTGACCATCTGTCAGAGCCATGTACTAGAGAATACCAGAAAAGACTCGGATAAGAAACCTCTAATGTCTTCTCTCAACTTCACAACTTCAATTAATTGTCTGGACATGTGCTTACATGGCAAAATAATATGCTTCTTCCCTTCTTTTGGTATTTTTCTTGCTTTCTTTGCCTCAAAGCAGATTATTTTTTTTTTTATGGTGCTGACTGACTCAGGAGAAAGACACTCAGAACAACAATCAGAACCCCCCTCCCTGCAGCTTCTCTGTTCTAAAATGTCAATGCTTTCAAGGGAAGCTGGAAGCTTACGGCATAGACAAAAAAATATGTGAGAAGAGGATGAAAGAAGTAACCAGGGCTTTCTGAACACACATGACAATGGACTTGTACCTTTGAGAAAATATTGCTGAACTTGAGTTCATTGAATGATGCACGGAGGAGTAAGTGACAAGTAAGGTGTTCTTCACTCCAGAGAAACCTGTTCCCTGTAGGGGTTAGATAAATTAGATTTAGAAAATATATAGGAGTTTCTGATACTGTCTCTTAATTTGGGGCCTGAAGAGCATTATCAGCATGAAGTCAGGAAAAACAAGGTTGAAAAACAAGGTTGAAGTCAGGAAAAACAGGAAAGACTCAATAGACTTGAAGAAACAAAGTATCTGGCCTGACATTGTTTTCAGCTGCTAAGTGGGCGGAGCCCAAATTAAGCTGAAACAGAGTTCCTCCTATTTAAGGACAGTGCATGGAGCCCAGAAGAAACAAGAGGCCCCTGATGCTAGAGAGCTCCAAGAGTCCTGCTGAAAAAAGGGCTGGCCATCATTTGATGGCCAGATTTCCCTGAAGCAGAAAGAAGCTGGTGAGCAAAGAAAGCCTGAGCAAGACACCAAAAGGCCAAGGACTGGACCCTGTGGCTCAGCTTTTGCCTGGAGGGGTTTGATCTGTCCGATCAGTGGCCTAGGGGAAACTGTGCCTGGCTTTAAGGACTGAGGCAGAGCAGCTGAGTTCTGGTTCAAAAGAAGTAAGTTGGCCTGCAGATGGCTGGGGTCTCCCACAGAGAAGAAAGCATGAAGCCTTATTTAAGGT
>CAJQZJ010000850.1:79984-81644 GCA_907164525.1 Lophiomys imhausi | reverse complement strand
CCTGACGAACCTGCATCTGAGAGATCCAGAAAAAGGACTGCTAAGTGTGTTAAAGAATCTACAACAAAGACTGTGTTCCTGACGACTGAGGACCTGCCCCAGAGACTGTATCATTCTAAAAGGTTATGAAAGTAGTTGTTATAATTATCAATAGGTTTAGTGGATAGGTTAAAGGGGTTGTAGGAATTTATAGGATTAATAGTTAAGAAATTGTTGGTGTTTGTTACAAGTGAATTTAGTAATAAATAAATAAGTGTTAAATAATAATTTAAAAGTTCGGTTACAGTTCCCTTACCATTTATGGAAGTCACATGGAGAAGGGCTTCTTTGGAAATGGCCTTGAGAATACAATATATATGTGTTTTCAGATAAAACCCTGGGGAGACAGAAAAACTCAGCATGACATTGTCTGGAGGGAGTATCCAGGACATGTAACCAGGCAGAGTATTGGAAAATGCCAGGACAGAAGCGACACTCCATACTTGAATTGTCTTTTTGAGCATACTCTCCAAACTTAAAGGCAACATGAGAAAGGGAACAATCACTGAAAGGATGAGAATAATGGCTCAAAAATTTGTTCTGAAACCCAAAGGCTAATCAAATCACAGTTTGAAGATTTCTTTTTAATCTTTTGTCTTCCTTCTTATTTTATGCTCCTTCTCATTAATTGAAATCTAAACACATATTGCTCCAATGAGGATAGTTTAAAGTAAATGTTTTGAACAGTCCCTTCATAGGGTTAACTAGCTTATTTTGAGAGGTTATCTTCATCCATTCCCATCAATTATTTTAGTCTTAATCATCAACAATACAAAACAAAATGAACAAACAAAGCTAAAATCCACAAGAAATATTTTCCTATATTTGAGTGTGTTATCCATGAAATTATTCTGTTTCCCTTCAGAATGTAGAAGTGGTAGATACCATCTTTCCAATAATTTTCCTAATCCCATTCTTTACCGGTGGCTTGGACAGAAATCTAATAACGAATGGGCTCCTTGTGAAGTAGATATTCTAGAGTGAGAGACTTAAGAGGGGAAAAGCCCATGACAGATAAAGAGCAGGTAAGAGAGGCAGGCAGTGAGAGTTCACTCCAAAAGAGAAGTCTTTTGCCTTAGCAAGGAGAGGCAGAAGGAGGGTTAGGTGGAGGAGCTTCTCTACAGTTCTGAACAAAGAGTGAGAAGGAGGCTCAGCAAAGGCATATTGTTGGACTTCCTGACCAGGCAACTGGGCCAGCATGAACAACATCACTGTGCTCATGGATAAGCCTAGAGCAGTCTGGGAAAGGAGGGCATTGTGAGGAAGCTGGACTTGGTCCTGAGGGATCTGCAGCTTCAGGATATCAGCCAGAAGACTTCCTCAAACCAGGTACTGTTCTTGAAAGGAGATTGGAGTGGAACACCACCATGGCTTTCAAAGTTACCACTCTTTACTCTTAAGGTATAATGCCTTCATTTTTGTGGATATTTATTTAGATTTAGTGGTCTCATGATTTCTTAAGAGGGAAAATTGTAAAAGGGTATAGGAAGATAAACAAGAATTGCCTGCCCTAAATTATCTACTAAACATCTGAAGATACTTTATCTAAGGGCTGGAAAGCCATTCTTTCAGAACGAGTCACTCTGAACTATTCCACTATATAGAGATTCTTGAGTATTCC
>CAJQZJ010000850.1:44984-74984 GCA_907164525.1 Lophiomys imhausi | reverse complement strand
GTGTTTAGTCTGGGTACTGAGCTGTCTGATGTGCTCTCTCTTCATTCCTGTACTGACTAATCATCATGGTTTCTAAACTTGTCAGCTCCAACTAAGATCTCCACATGTGTCTTTAGGGAAGCTCTCCAGTATTTCCGTTGACTTTCTCTGGTTCTGGTGTGACAAGTCACCATTCTTTAACATCTGGCACAGCTGTCCTCTAGCCTTGTATTTGTCAAAATACTTCTTAGTATGGAATAATATGAAAATGCCCGTGTTCAGATAATATTCATCAGATAAAGGATATACATATAGTCTGACTAGAAACCATATGTGATGTTATGAACTACAACTAAATAAAAATAATTTTTCAAAATTCTATATGCCTTTGTTAATGGAAAAAAGTTATGTAGCTGGGCCAACTGTTTTTGATAAATTATTCAACAGGGTACCCACACTGTATGTCACAGTGATGAAATTAATGTACTTGAAATTACAAGGTTCTAAAATATTCATTTTAGTAATTTGACTCTTTTTTAATAAGTAAGTTATATTAATGAATTATATTCATATTAAAATAATTTGATCAGCTAGCTGGTGCTGGTTGTGGGTATGGGATGAAGTAACCATGGACACTGGGTGCACTCTGTAAAAGCTCATAGCTTCCTCAAACTCTACGATGCCATTAGCTAAATTTACAAATAATTATTTACTATTTATTTGCTGCAGTTTACTGGAAGACAAATAAGATGGATTTAGATTCCTCCTTCAAGACATGTACAGCCTATTAGATGAAGTAGTAGATATATGAATATCTGGATTCAAGATAGAAATAATAACTGCTGAAGCAGAGACTCACATAAAACACTGAAGGAATGAGAAGAGGAAAAAGATTCCACTAGTTGAGAACCACATACAGCACTTTGTTTAGGGTGGACACTTTGTAAATATGATTGACTGTATTAAACCTCTTATTTGCTCTGGATTTTTTATATAAACTGGCATCAGAAAGGAAGTGAAAATGCAGTGTTCTCAAATAGAGAAATGTGAGTGGTATTTCAGAGGCAGCCTAGCTTGCCTGACAGCTGCTTTTGCTTTCTGCTGGGTTCACATTTTCATTCCTTGTCATTTCCTGAATGTAGAATCTGATCTGACCTTAAGGGTTCTCCTACACTATCAAGTTCCCACCTTGTTCAGTCTAGAACTTATATTTGTCTGCATTTGTTCCATATTGAGTTTAAACATACTTTCTCTATACTACATTTCATGTTATCCCAGTTAATAAAGTTAAACCCAGATTACCAATTTCTTGGTGGGTTAGTCTATGACACTTCATTTTATGTTCTCGGGATAGGTGCAAAGAAGTAAAGGACTAGTCATTGTTTAGTGAGTAGATGGGTGTCTTAATCAATGTTCTATTCCTGTGAAGAGACACCCAGAGTTCCTTATATAAGCAACTCTTATATAAGAAATCATTTAATTGGGGCTTGCTTACAGTTTCAGATGTTTAGTTCATTATAGTCTTGATGAGAAGCATGGTGGCATGCATACAGACATGATGCTGCAGAAATAGTTGAGAGGTCTATGTCCATATTCACAGACATCAGAAAGAGAGAGCTTCCTTAGGCTCTGGCCTAAGAGGTCTGGCTTAGGCTTTAAAAATTTCAAAGTCCACCCCCAGTGGCATACATCCTCCAATGAGGCCACACCTATCCCTACAAGGGCACAACACTTAATCCTTCTAAGTAGTGTCACTCCCTGATGACTAAGTATTTAAATATATGAGCCTATGGTGGCCATTCATAACCAAAACCACCACAATGGGCTTGACTTGGTTTTTCCTTTGCTCATTTAGTGTTTGATATTTTCTAATTGATTGGCTTGTGGGTGATTGTTTGTGAGGATAAGGAAGCTTATTTTATTTGGGGAAATCTTGTTAAATATTTTTGTCATACATTCTAATGTCTTACTTGATATGGAAGAATAACTAAAACTGAAAACTTGGGAAATAGAATTGATGACTTTATAGACACAACTGTCTTAGTTGGTGATGTCTTATTAATTCTGAATACCATTAGGATTTTTCTAGGTAATTGTATAGTCACTAACTTTACACATGGAAAAGGGTAGTATTCCTTTTGATTAATTACTATGAAACATGGACATTTTAGAAGCTTTTAGTGAGACTGAAGTTGAAAGATTAAAAGTGCAGTTAATTGTAACTGTTTCTCTCAAGAGATCTGCAGAATATAGCATTCAAAGATGTTTTCGTAACTTTAGATTTTTTATATTGAGACATATTAACTCCTGACAGCACCCCCTATTCTACCCCAAGTAGAAGATGAGCATCGAAGAATCTCCAGTGGGGGATGACTGAATTAATCACAAGCCTGTCTCTTGGTAGGAAAAGCCCCTTGCTCCAACTGTAGACAGAATGCTGTCCAAAAAGGACAAAACCTGGAAGCAGGTAAGTCAACAGCCTAGCTCTGCCAAGACAGGGTAGGCAAGTCCTTCATAACCCCTGCTCTACAATCAATGTCTGTCAGAGAAACAGGGCCAAACGACTGAAGATCGATGCTGTAATGTATGGAGAGAAAATGGGAACTGTCCAGGCAGCCACTGGTATGTCACTTCTTAGTTTTGGAAGCTTCAGGCCCTGCACTTCCTATATAATCAGATATATTTATCCCTCTCAGGTCTCTGAGGTGGTTGAAGAACAGATAGCTAGAGTCTCATAATTTAATTTTGAGTTGTTTAGGAGTCAAGAGAGTGTTATAGATCTAAGAAGATGCTTTTCATATTGTGTTGCAAGTTAGTATGAATGTTGAGTTAGATATAGAACTTTAAACTCATGGAGATGTTTAGATAGTAGAATGTTAAAGTCAGGTGCCAAATACATATGGACTGGACATTGGGAATGTACACTAAGCCATATAACCCTCATAACTGTGTCCTAATTACCTCTGTTGTTTTGTATTGTATTTATTATTATAAGAGAAAGAGCCATTTGTTGGACTGAAAGGGGAAACTGTAGGGGGAAATAAGATATACCTTAAACTTAAAAAAAAAAGGAAGAGGATGGGGGGTTGAGAGTGGGAGGGTGGGACTGGAGGGGGAAATAGGGAGGGGACTGCGATTGAGATGTAACTTGAAGAAATAAAAAATAAAGGAAAAAAATTGTAACTGTTTCCTATCACCTAAAATTTTCTACTAGAATGTTTGTTGACATATTTGTATTTTGCTTTTGTAATACTCAACAATAAGACTTTGTGATGGAGAGTTCACTTAGAAATCTCCACTGTGACAGAGAGTGCATTTAGTATCTGTTAGAAAATTATGAAGTCTAAAATGGTTAATTATTGCCTACTAGAAGGTTCAGTGACTATACTCTCAGACAGACCTGGCCGTGAATCCTGGCTCAGATAGCAACGGCTGTGTACACTGGAAGAATTTATTCCAACTTTTTTTCTGTAAAGAACACTGTCTCGGGCTGGAGAGATGGCTCAGCGGTTAAGAGCACTGGCTGCTCTTCCAGAGGTCATGAGTTCAATTCCCAGCAACCACATGGTGGCTCACAACCATCCATAATGAAATCTGGTGCCCTCTTCTGGCCTGCAGATATACCTGCAGACAGAACACTGTATACATAATAAATAAATCTTTAAAAAAAAAAAAAAAAGAACACTGCCTCCATAAGGTTCTGGGAAGGATCAAATGAGATAATGCATGCAAGTACTAACAACATTTCACTCTCATTATACACCTTGCAATGTGCTAAGAGGTTAATCTTACAACAGCCTTTTGAAGTCCGAAGTACTATTATTGCTATTATCAGAGGGAGAAACTTTCTTCTTTTTTCACTACTAATGATCATCTACTTTGTAAAGGTCTCCTCTATCAAGACTTCCCTAAGCCCATAGGCAGTCTTTAATCGAAATCCACTTTATTTCTCTCCACACAATTCTAGGAATACTATAATGTTGGTTCTTACCTCATATTAATTTTTTTTAACTTATTAACAAAGTACTGCTATGTGTCAAAAGTCATACCGTGGGAAATTGGTAGGGCCAATGTTAAAAGCTAAGGGGTCTGACTCCAGAGGGGCCACGAGGAAGCTTACATCACATTATATAATCTCCAGTCTAGCTCCCAAAGTCTCCGGATTAAATGTAAAAGAAAATGAGATTAGCAAGGGCCCTGGGTAGCGCTGTGCAGATTAGCTTTATGTGGGAATTTCCCACCACAGGTTAGTTGCCTTGAAATGAAAGGGACTTGTTTATCTGCCCTCACTTCAGCCAGTACCTGAGACCAAAGAGTGTGCTTTAACTGCTGTGGGATAAAGTACCTTTCCTTTCCTTCAAGCCTGGATTTAGACATTCTATGACTTCTGCCTACCCTTTAACCTTCAGGGTTACTAATTTCAATTTTTCATTGGCACCAACATTGCCTTCTTTGCTATGTGTTTCTATTTTCCTTTTCCATGGATGTTTTAAGGACACTTGTGGGTAGCACTTAGGGCCACTTAGAAAATCCAGGATAGACTCTCATCTCGGGAGCCTTAATTTGGTTACAGCTAAACTACTTGGCCATGGAAGATAACTGTGGAAGATAAGATTTCAGGAAGGAGACCCTGGTGTCTCTGTGAGGCATTGTTAGGCATGTGAAAATGATATGTCCTTGAGTGGATGGATGCACAGAAAGATACATACTACTCTTTTATATACAGTGAGGAAAATGTAGCATGGGTAGTCAACTAACAGACACCCCCTTGCCCCAACAAAAACTGTAGACAATACTAGAGGGTAGAAATAAGCCAAAACCTCAATCCATCAGACAGGGGCATCTTGCATATGCTGACCTTGGAAGATGGCGGAGGGAAAGGACTTCCTGTGACTTTGAGCACAGATTATGACTAGTGTGTTGTCCAGACTCAGTGCTGGAGACACACCTCTGAGTGTAGTGCTGTGGCATAAGAAGGGGACTGAGTGTTCAGAGAGGCACATCTGAGTCATCCTATCTAGAAGTGCAGGGTTTTGGGCAAAGGTGAGTAGACTTCAGAATGGGGGGCAGTTAGTTCTTATGGGGCCTCCTAGCTACACAGCAAGCACATCAGCCTTCCCATTATAGTCTATCCTGGGACTTCAAAAGGTATCACAGGTCAAGTGAATTTGTCGTGTAAGTCCAGTGAACTCTGTGGATCCACAAGGAGACTGCCTTGCAAGCTGCAATGAGCCTGCCCATTTTTCTGTTCTGTCTTTGCTGGGCCAGAGGCTGTCTGGGGAGTCCTTTTCTAAGACTTTTCCTAGATGGAATGACATAGTGTCCCTAGAGATACACCCTCTGCAACGTTCTCTGAGGGATCACAAGAGCCCAGCCTCTTGTTCTGATTGGTGACGATGACGGTCTTTGGCTGCTTAGGGTTCCCTGGGTGACTGCAAGTGGGTCACCTCTCACAGGGCCCTTTACTAACCTTACTGTCATCCTCATCTTACAGGAATGCATCTCAAAAGTCCTTTACAATGCAGTATCCATCCTCAAGACTGTCTTGTGTATTTGACTTATTGAGTATCTGAAAAATACTAAAACCAGCAAATAAAACAAGATACCCTAAAAAAAAAAAAAGGTAGAAACAGTCTCAGGATTTGTCTGGTTGTGGATGATCTTTAAGGACAGTTATCCCACAGTTGGCATATATATGCAAAAAAACAACTCAGATACAAAGTTAGATTTATTTTAAAGAGTCATTGAGTATTTGACTATACCCCAAGACAGAAAATTTTCAATCTGTGTTCTGATCAAAGCTATTAACCATGTTACACACTTGGATATAAATTTCTGTATCTTCCACAATTTAGCCCATCTGATTTCTTGTAATAGGAGATTAGTGTCCTTGTCACCTCTCAAGGTGGTTATAACTATGAAGTGAATTATGCTGCATGGAGAAAACCTGCCTAGCATGGAAAGACAATTTAGGAATGCTACTTCCTTTCATTCCCCCACAGGATACCCCAAAACCTCCACTTTCCCTTATAGTCTTCCTCAGAGAATAATTGCAACAGAAGAACATGGAATATATTTGTTGTATGTCATTACTTTAAACAAATCAAAGTAATATATAGTTCAAATAAATCTCCTTTCTTCTAATTTAAAAACAGACTCAAAACACCAAGGTCTTCATGTGTTTTCTAGAAAACACAGTTGTTCTGACTGTGGTCTATAAATAGTCCAGGGGGACCTGATGAGTTAAAAATGCCAAGCAGCCACCCGATCTCATGGGTACTTCCTGTCAGGATGGTCCTGAGAGTGTGGCATATAATGTTGGATGACACAAGAAAGAGTAAATAGATGTTGGGACAGGGTTTCTCTTCTTAATGCATGCTGCAACCTTAGAACCCATGACCTTCAGTGACAAGCATAAAACTTTCACAGTACCTGTCTGGCAGACCCATGTTCTAGGTGCTTATAATGTGGCTGAACTTCCAGGTTATAAGGATGGAAAACTGGCCTGCTTTTACTACTTTTAATTGCTTGCATAAATTGGGCTATCATAAATTTTAGATGAATTTTTAATGGTTTAGAAGAAAAATGTATATGCTCTGCCTGAATAGAAAGGCCATAAGAAAAAAATATTAACTTAGATTTGCCATAAATTAGTCAATTATTTTGGTGAATACCCACTGGGATGACTTGAAAATAGTAATGTAGAGATCATGAAAAAGACCTGAATTGAGTGGTATCTGGTGGTTCACAGGGCATCTGAAATTTCATAAAACTGACACAAGATAGAAGTCTTGCTGTAGATAGGAAAAAACCCCTCACGTTTCAGTTTTATATCATTTTGCAGTTTACAAAACTCTTTTGCATATATTAATGGGAATGATAATCCTCTGAGATGTAGGTTACATATCCATAACCTCATTTTACAAATGATCAAACTGAAACTCAGAAGCATTAACATGAAAAACTAATTAACTTCTGTGCTTCCGGACAAAAGCAGTGCCCAGCCCACTCTGCTCCTGAGCTCTCCGGTTAGGTCTGAGCAGAAGCTGTGTGCAGTAGTGGACATTTTACAGAGGAGCCTAGAATTAGTTGAGGAATATCCTGGTGAGGGCCAGATGCCTCAGCTGTACTCCCCTCCCCTACTAACTGTTCTTAACTAGAACTTTTATAATTTGCCATGGATATCATGGCAAGGACATTTGATCTGTTCTGTGAAGTTACAGCATTAAAAGATTCTCACAGTCTTCCCCTGAAAAATCAGCCTCTCAAGGAGACGTCTTCCACAACTGGGGTTTCCAGGCATCTCCACCTGCTTGTGTGACTGATACTAAAACTTAACCTGTGGAAATAGCATTATTGCTTCTCCAAATGTTAAGTTAATTGGTAACAAAGCACAAGTGACCAAATTACATATAAACTGTTAATTACTTACCTGTCTACAGGCAAGCATATGGTCATTTTGAAGAAAGAAATTCTTCATTTCATTGAAAAATAAAGGGGGGGGGGTGAGTTATCTAATTATCTTACGAAGTCTAGAAGTGTAGATTAGTGTTTCTTAATCCACTTCTAGGACATTCCTAAGTATAACAAGCTAAGACATTCAGATCCATGCCACATTAAACAGTTAATCCCATGATGAAATACAGTTGCATTGTTTCACACGTGAAAGACTTCTTACAAAAAGATTAATGAACTAGCAGCTTCTAGATGGAATTCACAATGGCTACTCGGTGTGGGGTTATGTGTGACTGGCCACCTGGACATTACCTGTACAGTGTCATTTTCTTCCTTTCCCTTTTCCAAAAGACTTCATTTGGGGAATCATGTGGTTTTGGAGACCTTAGCCCACTACAATTTCAACAATGGGACATATGATTTCCAGAGAGTTGTCAACACATTCTATAACCCAATGACTCACGATAGGCATACTATTCAGTCCAACAGTCAGACTGAGAACTAGCGTGTCTTGGAAAAGTGTGTTATCATTTCCTACCTAATTTGTAGGTATGACTGTCACACTTGGGACATCTGAAGCCTTTTTTGTTTGTTTCTTTGTTTTGTTTTTGTTTCTCTCTTTCTTGCTACCAGGAAAGCTATACCAATAAAAACACCTTGGTAATAGGGATTAGGAAAAGTATAATGAGGCAGGTACAGAACTCAATAATATTATCTCAAGAATTAATTGTGTCAGAAGTCTGAACAATGTATGCAAATAGATTAGGTTAGCAGAGTTGAGTTTTTAATGTTTCTTAATGTATTCTTCTTATAAATAAAATGTTTATATATAACAAATTACCTCAAAGAGTCATTGTAATTTTTTACTTTCTCATCAAAAAATAAAGAACCTAGAAAAAAAAAGGTATAAGCTTCAGTACAATTTCACCTGAGCATTTACATTTTTGCTGTCTCAAGAGGATCCACACATTAAGAACCTTCCTGATGTTAAAAGACGTGTGGGCGAGGTTTCCATAGTGAGAACACATTACTGTCTTCAAAGCACAAAATCCTCAGTTTTCAATAATCAAATCTGAAACTGTTATCAGGAGCTCTTGAAAGAAACAGGATGTTTTTATGCAAGCATGAATGTTTTCAAAGGTTGTTGAGTAGTTTCTCAGAACTCTCAACTTACCAGGGGAAAGTAGGATGAGAGGTGGCCTGTCTTCATCTTCCTGACTCATCTCCTAGAGAGACTGAAACATTTTAAATGTGTAAGAATGAAGAAAACATATAGATTAAAAACAACAAGAGCCTGCAAGAAGAGATGCACACATGGGAAGCTATTAGACACACTGTGCACATAAGTAGCAGGAAAGACTCAATACTTGGGGACTCAGGTGAGGATTTCATTGGTTTTTGCTTCTTGTTTTGTGTAGGTAATATATAACATATATCAACATATGAATATTTTTATAAAGATCAATATAATTGTAGTGCTTAGTTTTAAGCAAGAGAAAGAAACTCATTGTATGAGCAAATATGGATACATTTGAAGAAAAAAGGCACATAAAAGTGCATGTGAGGGGCCTCACTCAGGTAGTAGGCTGGGAATGTTGCTTAGAAACATTATGAATGAAAGAAGTTACAGAGGAACACTAACACAGCAAGACAAATCAGAAACTAGATTACACATAGACTATACTACCATTGCTGGGATTGAAAGAGGATGAATAACATTGCAATTCTCAAGGCTCTAGCTGATTGTTCTAAAGCCCCAGAAAAGAATTCCTTTGACCACAGGCTTACCGGAAGCTTCTAGCTTCTTTAGTGGACAGTTGCCTTTGAAACTGATTTCTAAAGAGGACCATATGCAATACTAGAGTAGACTACTTCCCAAAAGAAACTGTGTCCACTTAGAAGGGATTATTCCTGAACACCAAAACCCACTTATATTTACACAGCAATAGCTAAAGATCTAGGAACGCTGACTCTGATTCCTGTGCATTTAAATGGAGAATAATGTCAATGGAGTTAATAGTGTTAACAATTATAGTAAAACAAACAAATTTCTCAAAGGAATAGAATGCCCATCATGGGTTGAGACCTATCCTCTACTTGGACAACTCAATGCCCTGGCCAAGGAACCATCTCTAGGAAGGCTGGCTTGCCTTAAGCGATGCTGAAGGGTTAGGTGAAACCAATTTGTCATTTAAAGTTATTGTATTTTTCCTTCCGAAATCCCTACCCCCAGCCCAGTAGGTTATTGGACTGCAACAACATCATTTGTAATGTAAGTCTGCCTCTTCTCTGAATTATTCAGGAAATCTTAGCTTCTCCCTTTCTTCTATCTTTTTTTTTTGTAAGTATAATTTCCTTAACATGTTGTGTTTTCTTAATATCTTTTACTTCCTTACTCTTTCTCTAAAGCCTCCATTCCCTGGCCATGTGCTTGCTTCTCTACCATGTGTCTGATATATGCCAGCTTAGATGACATGGCTTTTTGCCTTCTCTCATTCATTCTCTTTTTGGCAGTTGCTGAGTTTTAAAGTTTGCCAACACTTAAAAAAAAAAACCCTAATAAACTTTTTCCTTAAGCTTCCATTTAGGTCCATTCTTAAGTTTCTTTACAGATGACATCAAGAATTCCAAGAGGGAACCCAGATCTCCCTGTATCAATAGTATGACAATGGGTTTCTGTGTCATGTGAGAAACTTTAAAGTACAGGTCAGTAATATGCATCTTAGGGAGAAAGCTCCAACATTCTTCCAGGTATGAGTGAGGCATTCTCAAAGAAAATGCCTATGGTGAGATGGTCTTCATATAGCCTGACCATACTTATGGATATCAGACTTGGTCTACTTTAAAGAGGAGGGGCATCTGAAGTCCTGAGAAAGAAATGAAGGATGGTGGTTTTATAAGTGCTTACTCTGTCTCTCTTCATCAGCAGTAATTTTTGCTGTTGTTCATAGTGCAGATTTGAGTCCAAGTGTTCACTTTCCTTATTAGATTATACAAATCTAGCTCAAAGACCAATCCTCAATTCTTAGATGAAAATTTGTTATACACAAAAACATTGACAATTTGCTTCCATTATAGTTTAGTAGCACACAGCTGTAGAGAGAAGAAAGGGAAGACTTTTGTTTTTAAGAGAAAATGACCCCATAGTCACTGATTCCCTTAACACGCAGAATACACGGAAGAAGAGGAAATCATACTTTCCTGTAGTAGAACTATTTGTAATTGTAATGCACTAATGCAATATCTAAACACCTAGTAGGTTTCTGACAATCCTATCTATCATAATGGAACACTCACCATGTCAGGGCTCTGATGAATAGATAAAAAGGCACTGTCATTCTAATAACAGAACCTAATAACACAACTAAGGAAGAGAAAGGTGAATGGACTGCAAAGCCACATAGGTCACTGGAATCACTTTTCAATGAGTATCCTTACCTTTGTATTGGTTTTTCTTTTATCCTATAATCACAATTGTGCATTCCACCATTATGTACACCAAACACAAAGTCACTTGATAAAGAACATTTTCCCCAAATGGAAGAATGAAAGACATTTGGAAATTTACCATTTTGATTAACTAAATTTACTCCGAGACAATGTTAGGAGAGCAAGGATAATGGTTAGTGTCTGTGAGGACACTGTATGGGAAGACTTGAAACTGAAATTCAGGTTTTATAAAATCTAGACTAATTGAATCAACCTTGGAGGAGATCAGTAGTACATAGGGTAGAAGAAGTAGGATGGCCTGTGGAGTAAGGGGCATGAAACACTGTTACATTTCCTTCCGCTAAATCCTTTAGTCTAATGACTAGTCAATATCCTGAGTGACTGGTAAGGTATAAAGGGCTGCAGTTTTGTAGATAGGAAATGTAGTCAAGAATCTCTAACAAATTCAGGAGGAAGAAGGGAAAAACAAAGTAATATTTTAAAGAGTATTAAGACTGTAATGTTTTTTTCTTTTTTTAATAATTTATTTTTTATTTCTTCAAGTTACATCTCAATCACAATCCCCTCCCTACTCCCCCTTCCAGTCCCACCCTTCCACCCTCCTCCCCCTCAACCCCCCATCCTCTTCCTCCCCCCTTTTATTTTAGTTTAAGGTATTTCTTTTTCCCCCAACAGCTCTCCCTTTCAGTCCAACAAATGGTTCTTTCTCTTATAACTATAAATACAATACAAAACAATAGAAGTAAATAGGCCACAATTATGAGAGTTTTATGGCTTAGCATACATTCCCAATGTCCAGTCCATATGTATTTGGCACCTGACGTTAACATTCTACTATCTAACCATTTCCATGAGTTTAAAGTTCTATATCTAACTCAGCTTTCATACTAACTTGCCTCACAATTTTAAAAATATCTTCTTAGATCCAGAACACCCTCTTGATTCCTAAACAACTCAAAATTTAACTATGAGACTCTAGCTATCTATTCTTCAACCATCTCAGAGACCTGAGAGGGATAAATATATCTGATTGTAATGTTTTGAGCTGGAGAGACGGGTCAATCAGCAAAAGTGTTTGTCAGGCAAACATGAGGATCCATAGCACTCAAATAAAAAACCAGGTGGAGAGGTACACTTTTGTAGCACAGTGCTAAGGGTGGGGCTGGGACAATCAGATCCCTATAACTCACTGGCCAGTCAGTATAGCTGAATCTTTAAGCTCCAGGTTCAACTCGAGATTCTAGCTCCAAAAAATATGGTAGACAGTGACTGAGGAAGACACCCACCATTAACCTTTGTTTCCCACAGGCACATGTATACAAATGTACATAAAGAAATATGTGCACATGAGTACTCACAAGGACATACATACATCTCTCCCATATATATACAGAGGAGAATAAAAAAATAGTTTGAAATGTTTTATTCCAATGCATGTCAAACTTGATTATGCATGTAAATTTCCTGGAAGTCTTGTTAAAATCCTGATTTTGACAAGTTTTGAGGCAGGCCTTGGAGTACTGAGTTTCCAACATGTTTCTAGGTGCTGCCACAGCTGACCCCATCCAGGGGCATATGCACAACAGACTCCACATCTTGCCATAGGTAGTTGTACATCCACATGCATTGCTGCACTTCTCATAACAGCTAACAAATGGGTTCAAGAGTGCATCCATTCATGTCTATCAACACATGAATGGATAAAGGAAATGTGGCAACTATACACAATGGAATTTTACTGAGCTGCAGAGAAAAATCAAATCATGACATTTGTAGGAAAATGGATAGAACTGGCCATCATGTTAAGTAAAGTAACCCAGTTTTAAAAAGACAAACATTGCATGTTTTCTTCCACATGACAGTCCTGGATTTTAACTTTTATGGATATATCCATATGTATGCATGTGTTCTGTAAATACAAGTCACAAAACTAGGAAGTGGAGTGTTAGATAAGAGAGAGGAAGAGAGGAGAAAATGTATTAAGAGAATTCACGGCAAAGAAGAGACCAAGAAAACAATAGGTAGAAGGGGATTGGAATGGGAGAGAGGATTAATGAAGAGAATCAAGCAGAGAAAAGTATGATGGAAATATTGTACTGAAAAATATTTCCTTAAATGCTAATTTAAAAACAATGAAAGAAATTTAAAAAAATACTAAACCACATCAATAAATTAATTTTAAAGTTGATTTATATTTGTATTTGTGTGAAGTGTTCATGAGTGTAGGTGTATGTCTGTGCATGCAGGTGCACATGAACATGTTTGCAAATTCCTTTCAAGGTCCCTGCTTGAGATTTAGGTGCATTTTATTATCATTCCTCACTTAAATATTGAGGTAGAGTCTCTAAATTGGATGCAGAGCTTGACAACATTGCTAGTAGCTAGTCTTGCTTATCAATTATCTCTGGGGATTTAGTGTATCTGATTTCTGAGTTCTGGAATAACAGTCAGGGACCCATGACATCTCAGCATCTGGGGATCTGGTCTCCAGTCCTCCCTCTTCTGTTGCAAGTGCTTTAACTACAGAGGTATGCCTCTAGCTGGTCACAATATTTAATAGTATTTCAGGACTCAAGAGATTGCTCATCCTTATCATATACTTCCTATCTAAGGATGCTGCCTATCAACCATTCTAGATGGACAGGGGATGCTACATCTCTTTGGACTTTAGGGGTTTATATTTCAGTGAACTTTGTATGAGAAAGGGCGAGAGAGAAACAACTCTTTTTAGACAAAGACACTTGCAGCAAGGTCTTACTGAGTTTCATCACCAGAACTCTTGCTAGAGAGAGAACTGACCCCTGAACATTTCCTCTGACCTCCATATGTCCACTTATGCACTGTAGCATGCATACTTCCAACACAAAGATACATCACAAAACACACACACACACACACACACACACACACACACACCCCACCACCACCACCACCACCACCAACAATAACAAATAAAATAAACTAGCTCATACAGAGATTACAAAACTCATCAAAATTCAGAGGAGGTCCTGAGTTAAAAGCAGATTTTGGGGGGTCATTAGCACAAGACCCTTTCTATTAAAATGTTAATTAGAGATGAACAAAGGGGAAGAACTGAGGCTTAGGCAACACTGACATTTACAGTGGCCTTTTCATCTGAACTTCCTAACACCACCTATCAACCACTCCAGATGAACAGGGAATGCTACATTCCTGGATTGCTTTGGCCCTTGGGTGTTTATGCTCTGGGGAACATTGCCTGAGAAAGGCTAACAGGGAGAGTTGACTCATCATCTGGCAGTGTCTGGCTGGGATGTTTGAGGAATGGTAGGAGCCTAGAGCTTCATGAAGAAATAGATCAAGAGTGAAAGAGAAGTAGTGAGCCGTAAGAAAAGCTAAAAGGCCAAAGAAATTGAGACAGACTTCGTGACTGTCCCTTCCTTCTACATAGCCATGACAAGACAAGTTTCTGAGGTGAACAGGAAAGGAGAGTTGATCTGACGAAGGTCAGAAGTAGAATAAAATATTTAGACAGTGAATATTAGCATCCCCTCGAAATTGGAGAAATGGGCTCTGGGTGGATTAGAAACAGAACATTTTGCAACATTTGTTTGTTAGATGGAACATTTTTTTAAAATATGCTAATCAAAGTGGTGCAGGAGTGAAGATTAACCAATGAGTTCAGAATTGAGAGCACGTAATATTTAAAGTTTTAACCAAGGGACAGGTTGTGCACAAGGATCGTCCAGGAAACAAAAGCTTCTCTGGTCTTAGAGAAGAAATAAATGGGTATTTCACTCACTTTAACCAAAAAAGGAGGCTGATATTTTGAATCAGTGATTTCTTACTGTTTTCTAAATCACAGGTCAGTCTCTTTGAAAGTCACCATTTAAAGAAACTTCAATATGTGGGCTCAGATATATGGCCCAGGTATCTAATGAAGACAGTGAAAATATAAGACAAAGAATGTACTGTCACTGAGATCCAAGTGTTCATCATCCTCAGCTTCGTTCGTCAGTCTGTCAGTGACGTTCATGCAACTCACATCCTCTTGCTTAACATTAACACATTCATTCATCAAATGCTCACATAGGATTACCTAGTAGGGAACACTTCTGCTTTACATAACTGATTGGATTCATCCACTGACGATTGTTTTTTCTTAGTACCCCACCATATTGATTGAGATTATTTTGTAATGCATCATGGAAAAAGCTAAAGGGGGAAAGTCTGAAGGTGGCATCACAGCACTAGTTAAGAACAATATGAAATTACTTGGAGAAGAGCCGGTTACAAGGGCTTAAATGACCACAGGTTCAAGATTGGCCTGGTCTCTTCTGTCTCATAGAATGCTTTTGATGAGTAAAATATATTTGTTTCAGCTAGAGAGGAGCCTGCCCAACAGTCAGAGATGCTGAGGGCTCCATGAACGATAATCTGAGATGGGGTTGAAAGCAGCCAGCATTAATGCAGCAATACATGTAGGGCTTCTTCAAGAAGACTGGGCTTACCAGCTCTCAGTCAAAGGACATTAAGAACCAACATACCTCATGTGCAGGGAACATGCACCAAAGACCTCAGAGAAGATAGGACCTATTCCATACCTAATATTAGGAGAAAGTTTTCCTCCCACCTCGTGACCACTGGGATAAGCAGGGGAGTAAAAGGAGGTAGGAGTAGGTGTTTTAAGAGAGATTTCATCCTTTGACCGCTGCCCTGTAGAGACTGCCTAACCTAAAACAAACAATTGATGACTATGCATCATTCCCTCATTGTTTCTGCCCCAGATAAGAGAAGGTAAGGCAGGTAGAAAGGGATAGATCACAAATAGAAATAAAAAGAACCTCTTACATTTCAATGAACCTAGTCTATTAAAATCACCAACAGTTGATGTGATGTTCAAGAGTTTGAGAGGCAAGTAGGGAGCTAAGTGATTCCTATAGCTCACACATGCAAAGGTACCACTGTACTCATGTTTATAGTGGCCTAAAGAGAGCTGAGCCTGGCAGCAGAGTGTGGAGAGAGCCTAGTGCAGGAGTTTGACCCAGACAGTGAATCTATCTAGCCAGAAAGATTTGTACACATACCTCCAAAGTCGCAACTGACTGAATACCAAGTGCTTCCACAGTGATCCCTATGCTATTCTTGTGAAAATCTGCAAATGCACTAAAAGCTTGCAAAGATACTTTGTGTAGATGAATCACTTTGCTCTATTGCAGGTGCTTTGCAAGCAGAATCAGGTGAGGTTGGGCCATAAAATCCGGAAGTCCCCTAGTGCCCTGGAAAGACCAGTGGATTGATCCAGTGGATCTACAGTCCACACTTACATTCTCTCAGCTGCTCAGGATCCATTTCCTATTTATTTCTTGTTTAGCCAAGAGATGTAGACTTGGAAAGCACACATAGAGATTTGATAATATGCATTCTCAGAGTTTTTAGTATTTAATTTTACCTTGTGATATATTTACATCCAGAATTGGGTTATGAAATTAAATATCACCTCTAACCACCTTTGACGAGACTTCTTTTCTTTGCTATTTAGAAATAGTTTGTATGTGAAGTCTTTGGCTATCTAATCAGTTTTAATCATTTCATCAATATCTATGTTGTTAAGGCCACCATATGCTTCATGCCTTCCATAACATAATCCAGTGGGATTTCCCAAGTCACTATCTATAATAATATGAGCTGGAGTATAGCTGAATTCTTAATCTTTTCATAGAGTGAAAATAAAGTTTAGTTCCTGAATATTTAATTCTGATGTAGATACCTCTGCACTATCTAGACTTACAGATTATAGAACTAATTATGCACTCTATAGAGTCTTTTTGTGAAGCTGGTTTAATTGTATCCTACTCATCTTTATTACATCTTTGTGAGGTATGACCACAAAATCAATTATTTTTCTTTAATAGGGAGAAGAGGAAGAAAGTGGTTTGTTCAAGGTCACTTACAAAATAAGCACTGGAACCAGGAGGCAGAAAGAGCAGGTCTTGTGATTCCTGGTTTTGTGTTCAACCAGGAACTCCTGTTGCCTCTGGAACCATGGCAGGATCTCAGGAGAGGTTTCATTTCAGCTTGGTAGGCATCACCCTCTCCCCTCCCCCACACACATGCAACAAAATGTATGGACAAATGTCTTCCTCTCCTCTGACCAGAACACGGCATACTAATACTGATTGGTCTACAAGAGAAAGAAAGCTGGCTGTTTACCTCCATTTAGAGGGATAGACCATGCTAGGGCATCCAAATTTTATGTTCATAACCCCCTTTTCTTTTAAAAGCAGAGGTCTTTTGTACCTATCCACCACAATCTACTAAAATATAAACAACAAATACTTCCTCCCCAAGGAAAACAGAGACCTTAATAAATACAGAGACTTAAGTACTTCTTATGTATTGTCATGTATTATCACATTTTTTGATAAAAAACCATGAGCATCATATAATAATCTTAACACAAAACTGGCAAGAGCCAGAGCAGGTCTCTGAATCCAAGGTGGCCTAATACATACTTCCTTGATATGAAGGATATGACTGAATGAAGGTGAGTCTTTGTAGAATAGATCTTTGCTCCTCAGGGCATGGGAGAAACAGACCTGAGTAAATCACTTTTGGAGGCCAGTTTTGTGTGACATAGCAATGAAGGGGAGCAAGTGTCTTTCAGGTTGCTTATAGGCTGTGTTACTAATTAGCTTTGCATTCCTAGGAGATAGCCAAGCCAGTGACAAAGAAATTCTATAGAAATTTGAATGATTACTGACTGAAATAGACACTTGGAGAGTCCAAAATGATGACTTTTCATATGGAAGAGGGACTGAGAACGTGCTCTTCACCCGATTGGCCCTTTCTCTCACTCTCGTCACTGATTTCTCCTTATCACTGCTCTTTTAAGGGCCTTGAATAACCTCTACATCCCAGATATATACTGCCATGTAACTATGCAGTACATTCTGACACTTAAAAAAATATGTCCAGAGAAAAGTAGGATAGGTGAGAATTACAGTGCAGCCTGCAGGCATGAGGGAGAGAAATGAGTAGGCAATACTTCACTTTTTAAAGCTATGGTAGTAGTTCTCCAGCCAACTGATGCACAGAGGGATGGAATTAGTAACCAATCCAACAAATGCACAGGGTAGGAAGCAAATAAATTATTTCAACAAGTATTTTAAAACCCATGTTTCATCAATGATATATCACCAAATGCAAAAGAACCTATAAATTCTGAAGTTATTTTAAAGACTCAATATCTTCATGGTATGATATTTATTCAAACGTGAGCCATAATATGTGACTGGATAAGCCTCATTTATTTATGGTATACACAATAATAATCATTGTCAATAATGAACAGCTACTACCTCAGTTTCCCCATGATAAACTGAATTAATTTCTGCAAAGAAGAACTCAAGATGCCCATTTCTAAAGTGAAATGAAGGATCCTTCACTGAACCCTTATTAGAAAATTGAATTTTGCTGAGGGATAGGGTGCTGTATTCTCGATGCAGCCTTTGCAGTTGACAGAGGGCTGAGAAAGCATCTCCATTGCATGAGAAAACTAAGGTGGTCATAAGTTTTCCCTAAAACCAAGGCTGTAGAGCTTGACCTTCACAATGTGGTTCCAGGATCTGTGAGTAACTGCAAAACTAAGCAGAAGTGCTTAGGATGGTCAGTATCTCAACCATTCTTATTGATGCAAATGACTAAAAACATAGAAGAAACAGAGATGCATAGTAAACATAGAGGTCTGAATTATTAGTGCAATCTTTTGTCATGTGGGTATATACAGAGCTTTCCTCTTATGGTCCACTTAATGTTCACTGAGTGACAAGATGGGCAATTTTGTTTTCATTCTCTACAGCAAGATCGCCCAGGATGGAGCAAAAGCTGTTTGGAGTGCTTTTACTCAAAGGGTCACAAATCCCAGGTTAGGGTTCTTTCTGCTAGGTTGTCATCAAGGTACGTTTGACAGGATGCTCTAGATTCTTCAGGAGTTCAGCAAGTGTGATGGTGGTGTGTGCTCAGTAGTACTGAAGGCTCAGAAAGTAAAATGGTGACTAAAACAAAGGCTTTCCCTTTTGGATGCTCTGGGCTTGCTAACACACACGGCAAGCCACATAGTTTTGTCCTTTCTATTTTTTTCTGATTTGTAGTTATAGGAGAAATTAATAGCAATGGCAGAATTAACTTTGAATATGGAAGATGACAAAAAAAGAGATTTAATTATTTGAGAGGGTACTGGCTTCCTGTTACTGAGATTGGCAGTAGGCGTACAGCAGGATGTAATTTGCTTTTTATATATTGCTATATAAAATGGATTCAAATGGATGTAATTAAGTGTGGAATATTGACTAGCTAATCCACTCAAGTGAATGTTATTGAATAAATGTAATTGTGCATTATTACATTTTCTAATAGATTCTGACATTTTGAGCAGTTTCATTGTGTGCTTATAAAATATTTACAAGATTGCCCCAATATGCTGATAAATAATAGCAAATTTCAAATATGTTTTGGTAGCTACTTTAGAAGAGAAATATTCCATATAGAGTATGATGTTTAAAATGATATAAAAGTTACAATGGTTTAGAGACTGTTTGTTTCTATAACTAAACTGAAGGCAGTTATAAGTAGGAAGAACTAACATACTTCATCTACTGGAAATTGATCTTTTTAAAGTTTGAGTTTAGAAAACACAGAAGAACTTTTTATTTTAGAGGGATTCATTTCACACAAATGGATTTTTAATACAATCTTTAATTATTTTCTAGCATGTGGATTGACTGGACACTTCCTTTTTCTTCTATTGTTTATTGGTTTCTCTATCTTCCCTGAACAGTCTTAGCTTGAGGCAACTTCAGAATTGCAGAGCACCAGTACAGGCTTCTCTTCAAAATAAGAAAATGATGATGGTGCTGGTTGCAAAGTGCTGCTGGGAAGAATGAGAGTACTGCTTAGTGTGGGGCTAGGAGACACCTGGGCCTATACACAGAGATATCATAAAAGCGTTCATTCAGATTCATAAATGTGAAGGGTAAAATAACTCAGGTTGTAGAAACATATAATTTTAAAATATAATTACATTCTACAAAGTGAGCTCCTAGTTTGTGACCCTCATTGTCTAAAGCTGCCAAAGAATTCCCAACAGGATTTCATAATTCCATTCAACTATTTTATACTCCTTTAATTTTCTGAAAGTTTCATAACATATAAAACAATAGCCACTGAGATTTCAAAGACCATTGCAACAGTCTCCATTTTAAAAGTGAATGTCCCTGTTTTCAAGGTTGACATTAGATCTTTGTCTGGAATGAGATTATCTGACTTGGGAAACACAGGGTGTAAAGGGAAGTCAATGGTGACCATGGCAGGGAAAATGAGAGATGGCAGGGAAGTCCTTGGCCATAAGTTCTGCTACTTTTGACATGGCCAAGTCCTTGTTCAAGGAAGATGTCCTCAGGTCTCTTCTCCCCGAACTTCTTTGGAGCTCTCATTCCAAAAGCAGTTGGGGAATTTCCACAAATAAAGGACTTTTGTTTGACTCTATTTGCATATTTGAAAGAAATATGATTTTGTAATCTCCACTCCAACCATCCCAAAGCTTCAGTTATATTGTGTTTGAACACCAAGGGTTTGCCATGAGCTGCTGCATTTTCATGTCACTTTGTTCTCCCTATTTCATAGGTGATATCTTTTCTACTCATTATGTTTAGCATGCTAAAACACATACTTCTGTCCCTCTGAATGACAAACCACACATTCTGCTGCCTGTTAGATCTCTGCCTCTGGATTTGCCATGTTCTAAATGGATGTCTTCACCTTCCACAGTAACTAAGTGCCACAGTTTTGTCATTGTCGACTCATATTTGAATTTGGGTAGTAGACTGACATCAATACAGTCATACAGAAATCTAAGAGTTATCGTTTTCTCTCAGCTGGCCTCTCCATGTTTATATCAGTTTGACTTAGTTTCCTATGGACGTATCATGCCTTCTCCTCTTCGTCCATTCCTATTTTCACTACTGGAATTTAAGGAGATTAATTATGTCTTTACTGCACTCCCATAGCCGACTAAATTATCTCATGTTTTCTTCTTTTAAAATATATTTATTTATCCAAGTTACATCTTTATTGCAGCCTCCTCCATCTTCCCCACTTGTTCCCACCCTTGTCCCCATCTCCTTCCTCTCCTTCTCAGATGAAGGGAATCTTATTTCTTTCTAATCTATTTTCCACTCTAGAATCAATGTCATAATTTAAAATTCAAATCTGATTATGTCACTCACTTTCCTGTCTAAAATATTTCAATGGCAACTTGTATGACAGACTAGTGATAATTTTAATGCATTTTATCAATTATTTAAGAATATCATGCCTATGTAGAATACATTTTGAGGATATTCACTGTCTAGTTCTCCCCCTAACTCTTCTTAGATACTTCCCACTTTTCCAGCCCCTTTTCAACTTTATGTCATCTTTTTTATTTTTAAGAAGTTATGGAGTCTAATTTGTGTAGTCCATATACTCAAGGGTGAGGGTCTACCCAGCAGAATATGGTAAACCCACAGGTGTCACACTCTTAGGGATTATCCTTCCTCTAGCACTATCAACTAGGGGTAGGTTCTTAATAGCTCTTAGCTCCACCCATTCTAGAATGTTGCCTGGATTAGTCTTGTGCAGGACAGTGCTTCTGTTCAGTTCATGAGTGTATCAATCCTACTATGTCCAAAAAACACTGTTTTGCCAGGGTCCTCCCTGATCTTTAACAATGAATGAATCCCATTTATGGTTAAGTGCCTCAAAGACACTTAATCTTTGAATGTGAATGAGAGTTTCTTAGTTAATAATTATCTGCTGCACAAAACAACCTTCTCTGATAAGGTCTGGGAGCTGCACTAAACTATGGGTACAGAAATAAGAATTTAGAGGGCAACTTGACACTATATATAAATTTAGCAAAATATTAATATTTTCATCCTTGGGGACTATGAGCTCCCCAGCCACAGGTTCTGAGTCAGATAATCAGATACATAGTACCAGGCATGGATGTGGAATGTACTTGAAGTCCCATCCACTTGCTATCAAAAACATCTTGTTATCCCTATAAAATTTCTGCCATGATTGCACTTATAGACATATCATGCAGTAACAGTCTTTATGGTAGCTCTCAGGGTTCATAGTTGGGTAAGACTATTGATGATTTATCTTCCCCTGTAGCTTGCATAGAACCTTCTGGTACTGAGGCCTAAAAAGCAGAGAGAAAACTTCCTGGAAGTAACAACTTGATTTCCTCATGTCCTGTGACCAGTATACGGTGTCCTCAACAACAGGGTCTTACCATCAATTTCTGATAGACAACTGTTGTATAGCAGTTTTCCTAAGGTGAAATAGTCTTCCATCTTGGAGAGAAACTACTTAAGACAAATAATATGAAAGAAAAGTGAAAGAAAGGATGTTTTAGGATAGGCTACATAGAGGAGGCGAATCAACAGGATGTTCTAAGTGGGAATGAAACACTACATCCTACAGGGAAGTTCTGTTAAGACAGGAAGCAAACAATTAAAAAACCTCCAGAAAGTCCCTGAAACTGACCAGATTCACTAATTTCCTCCCTACTCCAGTATATAAACAATTAAGATTACTGAGACTGACTCTCAGAAAACCCAGCCAAGCAACCCATAGCAACTGAATGGCTGGAAAAGACACTCTCCAGCATGTTCAGCTGCCTGCATGCTGTACAGTGTGCTCCAGGTTTCCAGATTTTGGGAGCTGTCACCTTTGAGAACTGTCTTCACGTAGCTGGCTTTGAGTAATTTCTGCTTCTGTAATTAACTTCTCACCCATATTCCTGTATGTGACCCTGATAACACTCATTGATTCACCAAATTGGATATTGGTGCAATTATTACTTTGATCTGTCATGGACTGACTCATGTCTCCCTAGGAAAAGTCTGTCACATAGTATCAACCAAGAACAATAGAGATGTTCTATATTGTTTATATTGTTTGGGTGGTCACTGGGACACCCCTGACAGAGTTTTTAGTTGGCCATGTGTTTCTGAGAGGAAGATGATTTCCTCTTTAGGGTAACTTTTCTTATATTTTTGCACACACTCACACACACACACACACACACACACACACACGACACATTCTTCTGTCATGTGGCCTTTTCAAACATTCTGACTAATCATTCCCTCTACCTTTTCTGCCCTACCTTTCCTTCCCTCTCCTACTTATTCTTCTTCCCTTTAAGGTATCTTCTGGGATGTGCTAGCATCCTCCTGTTCAGTTATGTCTTTGCAAGCAGGGCTTGCTCTTGCAGTGGAGGAACTGAGGCTCCCTCTCAGGCTCACCCTGCCATGCCTTGCAGAGTCTGCAAACAGCTGCCTTGTCATCAGAGCTTTAAGCCCCATAGCCCCCTTAATCTGGGTACTTATTATCTTTTTCTACTCCAAACCCTAGCATTGTGTTCTCTTGGACTGTAACTGAATTACAGAATGTGTATATAACATCTTTGCTTTTCTTGACCATATACTTTTATCCTTCTCCCATTGGGACCACACCTATGCGTAGAAATAATCCTGGCGTCTAGTTTTCCTGTAACTGAAAATTCCCATTGTTTCCTGTTTGACAGCTCCTGTTTACTGTTTCTTATGTCTTCCTCTCCCTTGTTTGGTGTGATAAATTTCCTCCGTGTCATTGTGTGTGCGAGTGAGCGTGAGTGTGTGTGCGTGAGCGTGCGAGCGTGTGTGTGCGAGCGAGCGTGTGTATGCGTGTGTGGGTGCGTGCGTGCGTGCGTGCGTGTGTGCGTGCGTGTGTGTGTGTGTGTGTGTGTGTGTGTGTGTGTGTGTGTGTGATAAATTTCAGGAGATCTGTGTTTGAAAATGTTTTTATTATACCATCACTGGACTTTTAATTTGACTTGGTTTATATTTTAAATGGGACATAGTTTTCATATTTATTTTTAATTTTGGGACTTTCGAACATTACATTTTATATGCTGATATTACATATGAAATAATTCTAAAGTATTGAATGACATTATTGACCTGGCATAAAAGGTGTCAAGTATATGCCTCCCAAGTTTCTAGTCTGAATATTTGAACTTTTTCCTCTGTCTGGTCCAAATTCATCTGTTGAAATCCCACACCACATGTTAATAATGTTTTACTGGGTGGGATCTTTGGGAGGTCCTCATGATTAGATTTAGTTATACCTTGGTCCTGGACTTCCCAAAGACCATGGTTATGAAAAATAAATTTCTTCTGTATATAAACCTCCTAGTTCATAATATTTTACTATAGAAGCCTGAATGGAATAAGATGTAATCCTCCCACACTCTTGTGGACAATTTTTTATCAATAAGATTTAAGAGAATGATTACCAGAGATTAATGCAAATTGCATTATGAGACTTGATAATTGTTCCTCCTCTGACTCCTTGGGTGTTTCTCTTGAGCAGTTCAGACCATAAAGAGGCGCTTTAAAAAGGATGTGGAACCCCTTCATCATGCATATATGAATATAAAATATGAATAACAATTCAGTCATGAATTAGAAGTAAAAACCGGGAGTATTACTCTGAAAAAAACAAATCTGAGTCAAAGTGACAGGGAGTTTGTTGTGAGATTGTGTCTCCTACAAATGTCAGAGGGGCTATTCCCCATAAAATCTCACCAACATGGCTGTCCAAACATGAGGTCAAGAAGAACATCAAACAGACATGCCATATAGAAGGCAAAAGTTAATGAAGCCTCAACTCTAGACAAAGTACTACAACCAACAAAGAGCAAGTCTGGGTAGGGGGTTGTAAACGGGGAATGTTCAGAGCAGCTGTCCTCAACCTGTGGATCTTGACTCCTTTGGGGATTTAACAACCCTTGCCGAAGGTTCACATATCAGATATTTGCATTATGATTCATAACAGTAGCAAGATTATAGTTATGAAGTAGCAATGAAATAATTTTATGGTTGGAGGTCACCACAACATGTGGAACTATATTGAAGGGTCACAGTATAGGAAGGTTGAGAACCACTAGTTTAGAGGAAAGAAAGGAAGGAGAAATGATGTCATTATAATCTCAAAAATATTTTAGAAAATTTCTTTCTCTTGGAGAGAAAATTCATTGTAAATTTATTGTTTTTCCTTTGGAAAATGTTATTTTTCTTACTTTTTCCAGGTACTGGTGGGAAATTATAATTACGTTCTAAGATATGATTAAATTTAAAATGTTCATGTGATATTCATGCAAAAGACTAGAGTATTCCTACTGGAAGTTTTCTTGAAGTGTAAATTTATATTTTTAAATAAGAAAATATTGTTTTGGCCATTATAAAATTGCTAGGTGTTTTTTTTATACTTCAGTAGTGTTTGCACTGTGTTTAAAAACATCTCAGGAATGTGTCACCAACATTGACAATGACTTCCATTTTCACCTCTTCCAGGAAAGAATGAGACAAACAAGCAAAGGAAAGACAGATGTCTGACCATAGGCTACGATTTGAAAAACACCAGGCGCAGGCCTATATGTGGTGATAGTCAGAAATGTAGACCTCAGGATTTGTGCTCAGCATGCTGTATGCAATCAATTATGGAAACATCTCTTTATTTTATTTTCCTTAATTCCAAGAAGCAACTAACAGGAAAACATCTTCCACAACGTGACTATAGTTTGCTCTCTTTGAAAATGACCTTGACATTTGATTGTTGGTGTTAACTGTGGGAATGGTGGGAAGTTTGGAAGAATGCCTTTCTGGAAGGCATTTTTACTCTCAGGAACTCTATTAAGTCTGTCATGAACTTTCTTTTCACATACTGCTATTTTCTCCCCTACCCGGGGCCACTGCCTGAGCACAGTCATTATCATGTCCTCTGGAGAACACTGCAATCACTGGCAACTAGGCCCCTTCAGCTTAGACACAGGGAAGTTCTGTGTTCTCCAAATGGCTGTCTGGAAGGGCTAAACCATACAAATGGTAAAAGCCAAAATGAGGTCATTGAGAAGCAAGGAATGGAAGGAGCCTGAAGATAACTGAGTACACACATTTCCACAGCCTGCCCCACCCAGAAGCAGCTCTGTAGGGTCATCATGGAGAACCATGAAGAAGCCTCGTGACACTAATGTTGTTTTTCCTATGAAGCTATCTGGGTAGTGTAGCACTGGGGATTGACTCTTCTGCCTCTCCAAGTCCCTCCAGCCTTTACTGTAGCTTACCCTTACTGTTCTGTTATAGCATCCTCCACCCCGTGAAGTGTGAGGACGTAACTTACTGTTCTGTTATAGCATCCTCCACCCCGTGAAGTGTGAGGATGTAACTTACTGTTCTGTTATAGCATCCTCCACTCCGTGAAGTGTGAGGATGTAACTTACTGTTCTGTTATAGCATCCTCCACTCCGTGAAGTGTGAGGATGTAACTTTGTTTTGTAAGGAGCATTAGCTAAGACCCGGGGTCCATTACAAGTTTATGATGCCCCAGGTTTCCCCCCAGGTTACCAGTCTCACCCACTCTGTATTTCAATTACAGGTTGTAACTGTGATCTTATCACTAGCAGAACTCTGTTTTCATACCTGACTTCTTCCCTGAGATTTTGGTTATACCATCCTACTTTTAGTGGGAATCACCTTGCAGAGGTCACATAGATATTTTCAACCCAATATTCTGCAACTTGCCTCAAAGGCATCCACAAGCTGAACCAAACTGCTTTTGTCTTGCAGTTTGTTTTAGTAACTGGTACCAGCATAAATGAGTTTTGTAAACCAGGAACCTGAAAATGATCTTAATGCAGCCCTCTCTCTTATTCCACTCTGCTCATTCATTCTCTCAGCAAACCTTGAAAATTCTGCCTCTATACACCTCATAAACTCCATCCATACCCTCCCACTGCCACAGATATCCCTAGCTGTCCTCCACCCCTCCAAACGCCTTAGTTCATTCTTCGTAGAGTATCCCTTGGGAAGAACAATCTCTCTGTGTATTGTTGTTGATTTTGTCTGAGGGAAACTAATAGTAGAATTACCATGAGCATTATCTATCAACTCCACTTTACATAAATATTCCTCAGCTCAGTGTAGTGTACCTTCTATTCTTATTCCTGTATTTTTACTCCAAGTTTGCTTCTTGACTCCAGATTATTCCGGGGATTAACCTTCAGAATTACTGAATTTTTATTTCCCTATATTTTTTTTTCAATTGCACAGCCCATCTTTCCACATTCCTATTTCTCTGTTTCACACAGGCTTATCTCTACTCCTAGCCTATTAAATTTTGCCTCATCTTTAGACATCTCTCCCCAGAAGGCCAGCCTGAACCCTCTCCATTTCTCCTCTCAAGTCAACGGCTCTTTCCCCAGCAGCAAGTGCGCCTATGCCATTTGCCCGCAAACCACCAAAAGCACTCAGTAAGGCTTTGCTACTAACACGCCTTTCCATCTAGGGCTCAGCCCTCTGCCTGTCTTGCTTATAATCTGCCCTCCTCAGAAGCTGGTATAGTGACTGGTTTCAAATGATCACAATTTGTAAACACCTTTATGAACAGGTACACTTCTCTGCTTTCTGTGTGTATGTCAAGTACCAGAACAGCCAGTATCTTTCTCCTAGCATTTTGGATAACTGTTTTGTGCAGGCTTGCCTCCACAGACTCTTTTAGCAGATGTTGCTTATAGAATTGCAAGGGGTAAGGTCAGAAAGACGTTTAGGGTGTGAGCTATAAGATAGACTATTTCATTGACTAGTTCTGAGAAATGAAAGATATATAGATAATGCAATTATTATTGTGCAGTTGGAAATGTGTGAAATTATTTATTTCTATTATTTATTCTGAAGTTGGTAAAATACAGTGTCAAAGCTCAGTATTTAAGAACTGATTTCATAGCAAGTGATTAAATTAAATACTCATTAAAGTTGCTTGCTAAGGAGCTGGGGAGACAAATCATTTTTCACTCATTTATACCACTTTGAGCTGACATTTCTGTCCCTTCCTACAGGTCTCTGTCTTAGGTATTTTATTGTATGATGGTCTACATGTGTTATACATTTAAATATAATTTTAAGATTTATTTTTATTCATGTGTATACTTGTGTGTCTGTGTGCACATAACAGGTGTGTGGGTGTGTGTATGCACAAAGTATGCAATTTTTTTTGTGTGTTTGTGAGTGTGTGTGTGCGTGCGCCTTAGGGAGCCAGAAGAGCTTCTGGAGCAAAAGTTCCAGGCAGTTTTGGTTTCTGTACACATTTAATGAAATACATGTTATCAAATGTACATTTTTTATATACATTTATAAATTTTGTTTTGTTTTCATGTACATTTTATATTATGTGCATTATGTACTTTTTTATGTGCATAATATATAATTTATATTATATATAATATATTTATATAAATTCTAAACATATAATTTATAAAATGCACATTTAATAAAATGTATACAGAAAGATAACTTTTTAATTAAAATACTTTTAGGAAAAAATTAAATGACTTGTCTAAAGTTGGATGGATCCACGGAAAAGCTCAACAGATTCTGACTCAAATAGAACTCTTTGTATTCTTAATGTCTTTAGTGTAAAGCCCTGGTGTGTTATCAGTAGGATTGAACCATGTCTCTTAGAAATTCACATTCTGAGTCTTATTGAAAGCATTACATTGGGTTGGGGATGCGGGTTAGAAGAGTAAAGCTGTTCCACGATTCTGCAAGTATACAGCAGTGAACGTATCAGCACATACTGCCCTCAGATGATAAATGTCTTAGTCCCTGTTCTACTGTTGTGAAGAGATATCATCATGAGCAAGGGAAGTGTGATAAGAGAAAGCATTTAATTGGGGCTTTGCTTACAGTCTCAGAGGTTTACACCATTATAAACATGACAGGAAGCAGAGCAGCATGCAAGCAGAGTACCGAAGATGTAGCTGAGTGCTAAATTATGATTTCTAGAAGTAGAGAGAGGAGGACTCTGGACTTGGCATGGGTTTTTGAAACATCAAAGCCTAACCCCAGTGATACATGTTTTCCAACAAGGCCATACCTCCTAATCCTTTTTAATTCTTTTAAATAGTTCCACTTCCTGGTGACTAAGCATTTAAATATATGAGCCTATAGGGGCCATTCTTATGTAAACCATTGCAACGAGAAAGAGACACTTTTATGCCACTACGTTATTACAAATTTTATATTATGCACTTCATATCCAAAGTTTTTGGTATATATTTCAATATAATTAACACATTTGTTGATTCCAAACTATCATCTATATTTGTTGATTATTATTATTTTTTAATTATTATTATTTTGGTTTTTCCAGACAGGGTTTCTCTGTGTAGCCATGGCTGTACTGGACTCACTCTGTATCAGGCTGGCTTCGAACTCACAGATATCTTTCTGCCTCTCCCTCTCAAGTTCTAGAATTAAAGGTATTTGGGATCACACCTGGCTTCAGCTATCTTTTGAAAGCAGCAATATTTTGGGAAATATAGAATAATACTTTGATGCAAATGAGTCATTAGATTAACTACTAGACAAATCTTGTAAATGTTGTTTCATGGGGACTAATCAATGAAAAATAGGACCCTTAGATGATCTGAGGTATAGACCTGGAATAATGATGGATACCGTAATTGAAAGCAGAAGTCCCTCACCCAATTCTACTTTAGAAAATATAGATCTTTGAGATTTTAGAGAATTTATATTTTCATATATGTTTGATTATTTTTAAAAAACCTTCAATCTAGTATAATATTTAATTTGTCCACACGTACAAACACATGCACTTGAGATTGTGGAAATGCTCTGATGTGTATGAAGAGGTCAGAGGTCAACGCTGGCTGTTTTCTACTGCTGGCCTCTTATTTTTTGAGACAGTATTTTTCACTGAACCTGGCTCTTACTGTTTTATGTAGGCTGGATGGAGAATCTGCCTGTTTCTATTCCCCAGCACTGGGGTTACAAATATATGCAACCGTATTGACTTTCATGTAGATGTTGGAGGGTTCAAATTCTGATTTGTATGATAAACAGTTTACCCACTGAGAGATCTCACCAGCCACTGTGATTTTTTGTTTTAAGAGAGGGTTGTTAGTAGTTGTACCGAACTTTTATTATTTAACACTTATTTATTTATTACTAAATTCACTTATAACAA
>CAJQZJ010000850.1:0-37876 GCA_907164525.1 Lophiomys imhausi | reverse complement strand
TTTCTTTCTTTCTTTCTTTCTTTCTTTCTTTCTTTCTTTCTTTCTTTCTTTCTTTCTTTCTTTCTTTCTCTTTCTTCCTTCCTTCCTTCCTTCCTTCCTTCCTTCCTTCCTTCCTTCCTTCCTTCCTTCCTTTCTTTCTTTCTTTCTTTCTTTCTTTCTTTCTGTCTCTCTCTCCCTCTCTTTCTTTCTTTTTAGGCTCAGTGAATAACTATCAAGACTGTGCACTGTATGTTTTCAATGAACAAAAATCAACACACAATCATATATTCTGCAAAGGGTTCTTTGAGTACACTTAGATGCCCTTATTTAGAAGCCTCTCATTGTCTATCCTATCGTGCTGTTCGAGTCCTGGCTTGCAAATCATTACCTGTGCATCTTGTTAAAGGGCAGATTTATATGTGGTGCCTATGGAGTGGAACTATGTGCTTCAGTTGTTTTCCTAAAAGTATATTTTTTTTATTTTTAACGGTAGAGTGTTAGCATACATGTTTGAAAATAATAATCTTTATTTCTTTTTTTCCTTTATTTTTTATTTCTTAAAGTTACATCTTAATCGCAGTCCTCTCCCTACTCCCCCCCTCCAGTCCCACCCTCCCACCCTCAACACCCCATCCTCTTCCCTTTTTTTTTTAAGTTTAAGGTATATCTTATTTCCCCCTACAGTTTCCCCTTTCAGTCCAACAAATGGCTCTTTCTCTTAGAATAATAAATACAATACAAAACAACAAAGGTACTTAGGCCACAATTATGAGGGTTATATGGCTTAGCATACATTCCCAATGTCCAGTCCATATGTATTTGGCACCTGACTTTAACATTCTACTATCTAACCATCTCCATGAGTTTTAAGTTCTATATCTGACTCAACATTCATACTAACTTGCAACACAATTTTAAAAGTATCTTCTTAGATCTATAACACTCTCTTGACTCCTAAACAACTCAAAATTAAATTATGAGACTCTAGCTATCTGTTCTTCAACCACCTCAGAGACCTGAGAGGGATAAATATATCTGATTTTATAGGAAGTACAGGGCCTTCAGCTTCCCAAACTAAGAAATGACATACCAGTGGCTGCCTGGACAGTCCCCATTTTCTCTCCATACATTACAGCATTGATCTTCAGTCATTTGGCCCCGTTTCTCTGACAGACATTGATTATAGAGCAGGGGTTATGAAGGACTTGCCTACCCTGTCTTGGCAGAGCTAGGCTGTAGACTTACCTGATTCCAGGTTTTGTCCTTTTTGGACAGCATTCTGTCTACAGTTGAAGCAAGGGGTTTTTCCTACCAAGAGATAGGCTTGCCACTAATTCAATCATCTCCCACTGGAGATTCTTCAATGCTCATCTTCTACTTGGGGTAGAATAGAGGGTGCTGTCAGGAGTTGATATGTCTTGATATAAAAAATTCTAAAGTTACAAAAACATCTTTGAATGCCATATTCTGCAGATCTCTTGAGGTTTTTGAAGAGGCCCTATCTATCTCTTATATTAGGGTAAGCAGATGTTGCTTGTCTCTTAGCAGCTTTATTTCTGATTAGCTTAGAAAATAACTATAATAGGCTGTCATAGTACCTAACAGAATGACCGGCTTGCATAACCATTAGTTTGCTATCAGGAACAATGAAATTATGCAATTTGCAGCCAAATGGATGGAACTAGAATAATCTTTATTTCTAATAAGCTCTTAGATAACATTGATGTTTTGGCATCAGTCCACCTTTTGAGAAACGAATATAGAAAAATGAGTAACTTTTTTTTCTTCGTCTATGTCTGTTGCTACCATCATGCTGAAGATTAGAAGTTCTTGAGGTGAATGAATCTGAGTACCAAGATTGTCTGAAACAGAACTGGCCTGTTGCATTTTCAACAAAGAGAAATGGAAGTCTACCAACAAAGTCTCACATTAGTGCTTCTTTAGCAGGAGACCAGATTTGAGGAAAAGAGGTGAGATCTACATAGATGTGAAGTTGACCACACCTCGGAGGTGTGCAGAGGCTTTCTACTGGATCCCAGAGCCAGGATCTTGTATATGTGTAAAGAAGAGATGGGAATAACATCTCTGAGCGTCTCTCAAACAGCTACAGAGAAAAGAAATATTTATCTTGTGCATAATGTACAGTTCAACCTTGAGTATTCAATTTCACTAATGTAAATGTGGTGCCTGCTTCCCAGCTCACAAAGTTATAAACTGGGAGAAGATGCAAAGTGGTATGTGATCTGGATTCCCCCTTTGGAAAACTGACAAACAAGTTGGAAAAACATATATTCATATCAAGATGTTATCAACAAGAAGCAGGTGTGATTGGGTAGGAGGAGAGTTCTTATATGCTATGGAGAGTTAGATGACAGCTTATTAATAAAGTACTTCAATATAGTACTTCACGTACTATACAATTAAGTATGATGCCATTAAGTACTTCAATACAAAGACTTGAATGTTTTCTGTATAAAGAAATCGTATGTCTCAGGTAACATGTATACCTACTATCCTGATTTGATCATTACAAACTGTTATGTGGATTGGAATGCTACACTATATTGTATAAGTGTGTACAAACTACTGTATTTCAATTAAGATGTATATAAATAAACACAATGGTTACAAGTATGCCAGAGTATATGCTAGATATGAAATTAGAACCAATAATCTCAAGTTTGATGGGTACTAGAAGTTCAGGACTTCTGCTGCCATCCCACACAATCCCCTTTCCCCATTCTTTAAGATGTTTATTGGCTGTTTCTGTTTTTCCCAGTGTTCAAAAGGCTTTCCATATTTTCACCTGTGTCTCTCTTCATTCTGTTTGTTAAAAAGAAAATCATCAGAAAAACCTCAATACTGCCCATCAGCAAACAAACTCACACTATGACTCCCAGCACCCCACTCTCCCTTCCCTCTTCTTTCTTTACCTTGCTCATAGCCCACCTTTGTTTATCACATCTAGTCCCTGAAGAGTGTTTCTGGGCTTTTGTAAGTTCTCTATCTTTTTTTTCTTTTTACTGTTTATTACTACAATTTACATCTCCATCACAGTCCCCTCTGTCCACCTCTCCAGGGCCCACCCTCTCACCCTTCTACCCTCTCCCCTTTCTCCCACCTATCATACTTCTCTGGTGTGGGGCCCTACATATTAGCCCCCCTCAGTTCAGCAGCCATATGAGGGCTAAGAGCTTCCTCTTGCACTGGAGGCTTACATGACAGCATCACTAGGGCAAAGTATCCCACTAACACGTAACAAAGTCTATGTTCCTGTTCCTTTCCGTCTGTTGGCTGTAGGATAGTTATCCTGTACTATATGGCTAAAATCCAGTTATAAGTGAACAGATGCCATGTGCATCTTTCTGGGTCTAGGTTAGCTCACTCAGGATGAGCTTTTCTAGTTCCATCCATTTGGCAACAAATTGCAAGATTCCTTGTTTCTGATGGCTGAGTAGTATTCCATTATGTAAATGTACCACAGCTTATTATTATTTTTTAATCCATTCTTCAGTTGAGGGACATCTGGGTTGTTTTCAGTTTCTAGTTATTACAAATAAAGCTGCTTATGAACATAGTTGCTTCTCTATTTTTTATAAGACCGATTTATTCCCCTAAGAAAGAGCTCTCACCAGGTACTTACAAACATGCTTTCTAAATGTCTAAACTTCTTTTACAAAAGAGAAATACTAAAACTATTTTGACACACATGCAGGCAAGCCATTGTCTCATTCATTCTCAGCATAAGCCTTTAATTCTGGTCACTTCTTCCTTACCTATCCTGAACCAAAACTTCTCTTCCACAAGCAGTCGGTGAGATCTTTCATTTCTTAGCCATCCATCATCATGGATTTTATTTTGCCAAATCTGGTGGTCTATTTTCTGACTTTATCCCACAGGAGCTTCAGGCATCATGTGACCTAGTGATCACTTGACCTCTCTAGGAACCTTTCTTTCCTTGGCTTCCTACATGCTTGTGCTTTCCCTGAGAAATATCACTGGAAGCCTCTTACTCATGGAACCTCCAAATTTTGTAGCTCCCAGGGCTGAAGCTTAGCCTCTTTCTCCTCTCTGTTTCTTTACTTCTGTCTACTTCAATCTTCTGGAGGGTTCACTTGACTCACATCTTTTAAATCAGCTCAGAGCCAGATTTGGCACCCCAGGCATATAATTCTAGTTACTTGGGAGTATGGGGAAGGTGGATTGCAAATTTAAGGCTGGCCTGGAATAGAGAAACAGTACTCGGCCAATCTGGGCAACATAGTCAGATATCATCCCAAATAAAATATAGAAATAGGAAAAAAGATATATCTCTGTGAGTTAAGCGTTTGCCTATATTACACAAGGTCATGGATTCAGCCCCTAGTACTACTAAATTAAATAAAGAATGGACGGATGAATGAATAAATAAACTTAAAATGCACTGTGGGAGAAGACTACTAGCATACAACATTGCACAGAATGTGGTGACAAAAGTCTAAGTGCCACTCAAAGCTCAGGGCGAAAGAGTCAACTGTGGCAGTCTCATCAAAATAAAACAAAACATAGGGCTGAATCTGCCTGCCATTTGAAACAGAGCACAAGGGTCACCCAACACCCTTTGCGCATGTTTTAGACTGTACATAAACTGCACTTAAGCATACAAAATCTGGGTGGGTTGGAGATGAAGGAACAAAGAGATGACATCTAGTTATGGGATTAGGGTTGAATCAGGAGCATCAGAAAATATTGCGTTCATTAAGAAAATTGAATTGAGATGTCTAGATCAAATATATTACAGCAGCTATTTATGGATAAATGTGGAGAGTATTGCCATTTGTGTCATTTAGGATAAGGCAGAGCCAGGTACAATCTAGTTGTGCACCGGTCCAATTCTGCTTGTTAGATCAGCCTGTCAAGGGCATGTATATTTTCGGCCTGTAGCAAACCATCTAGAGGATGTCCAACCTAGCTATGGGAGATTTGAAAGGAATATGCATCCAGGGTTAATGACCCAATCATAATCTCTTTCTATCTTCACTTGTCTCTCTGCCTCTATCCTGATTTATACAGCACGATTCAGTTGTGGAAGAATTAGTATGTGACCAACAAATAATGGGAATAGACTAAACTGTTCCATTAAAATAAACTTTCATCTTATAATTACTCCTTTATAAAAACTTTGGTGTGTGTATGTGTTATGCACCTGTACATGTTTGTATATGTGCACTTGAGTGGAGGCCAGAGGTTGACATTAGGTGTCTTTCTCCTTCTATCTTCACCCTTTTTTTTTTTTAAGATAGTGTTTTCACAGAACCTGGAATTCATCTATTGGCTGTACTGCCTGGCTAGTAAGCTCCTGGGATCTGTCTATCTCAGACTCTCCAAAGCACCAAGGTTACAGATCAGTGGTCATACCTAGCTTTATATGTAGGTCCTGGGGATCTGTGTCCAGTTCTCATGGTTGTGAGAAAAGCACATTACTTACTAAGGTCCTTGTCCTTGATTAAAACTTTTCAAGTAGTTGGTAACTTGTATATCTTATTATAAGTCAAACACCCTTCTTTCTTTCCTTCTTTCCTTCCTTCCTTCCTTCTTTGGTAGAGTCTTGGGGCAGGTGTCAAATCCTCTAGCATAGCAATTTTTTTTTAAAAGAAACTCATATTTTAAGACTTCACATATTTCCACAAGGCAGAATTTGTAGGAGTATACTGTGAGCTATCTTATTGCTATCTCAAGACCTCAACCTTAGTGAATCTTTTGACAATTCTTTTTTGACAAAAAGCTACTAAATGTCATCAAAGAGGAGAATAACTAAAATACTAGTAGCACTGGAGGCAATTCTGTGTTATTTGATTTTCAGTGGCTATGGCTAGAATACTTGAGAGAATGATGTTATGTTTAAAAAATAATCATTTCAGTTCAGTTTCAGAGATGACATTGTTCTGAGCTTGTAGGGAAGCAGAATATCATGATAGTGGAGGACAGGAAGCAGAGAGAAAGTGGCAGGAAGTCTCCAAGGTCACAGAGCCATCACCCAAAATGTGCTCCTGCTGTCCTAATTCCTACAGCTTTTCCTGTCTTCTTGGTTTATAGATCCTTATAAGATACCACCACTATATGAGGATGAACCTTTCTATATGAGTCTTTTGGTAGATATTTTATGTCAAAACTAGAGAACCCTCCCAAAGCATTGTATAAATGACTGCCTACACCTTTCCAGGATTTTTTTTTTTTTATAATGGGCCATAGGCAGAAGGAAAAGGATAGCGGAAAAGGATAACCCATCTCTCTCTATCTCACAGAATCCCAATCATTATATTTTCTTAAATGTGCTTGCTCATCTTCTCCCCTTTGACTCCCATTCTTTAGTGCAGGATGGCTGGATCTTGTTCCAGAACCTATCTCCAGTTCAGTCTGATTTGTGTTATTTTAATGACTCTTCAAAATGAATTAATGACAGTGCCCAGGATTCACACTTCTCGAAGCCAGGTAACATGTCCTGGGAGTCAATTTAGACTAATAAAAATTAGCTAATAATTAGGCTAATAATAAAAGATTATTAGTGGTTCTAAAGAGCTGAGGATTGCTGTTAGTAGAATATTGAATAAAAATGAGAAGAACATGGCCCACTTATTGGTTGGTTTTACTAATTTTATTTTTAGTGTAGGAAATTCCAAGGTAGAAGAGCATCCTGTCAGCTTGTTGGTGAGGGTAGAACGGAACCTACTTGTTCCCACAGGCTCCTGTGCACATAAATCTCTTTGCTCTTATCTCTCATTTCTTTCACAACTTGCTCATGGAAGTGGATGTTACTATTGACTCGGAAGCTCTTTGAAGATTCAAGCCAATAAATGTGGTGAAAAGATCTTTGGGATAAACACTGAACTTCATGAATGAGAGGAAAACAGTTGACTTTCTGTCTGCAAGTAGCTTTTGTTTCTTTAAAGTGCCCCCCAGTCATAAGCTTGCAATTATGTATTTCCAAAACAATAGTATTTGCACTTAAGATGAATCTGATATTTGCTGATATGTGCACAAAATTTTTAAAAATAAGGTAAGATGAGGAAGTTAACACTCTCCAATAAAGAAAAAAATCAATTTTAAGCAATGATAAGTGTGGGAGCTTATTAGAGTCATAATGAAAACAGATTAACTGGTTTTCTTACATTTTCAGATATCAATTTACCATTGCTGATTAGTGTAACAGGATAGTATGAACATAAGATTAATTGAGATTTCAGAGTTCTCTAATAAGGTCTTTAAGACAAAATAATATGAACATAATTTCCCTTTTTAAAGTATAAGTGATATGATATGTATATATATATATATATATATATATATGAGTATCTTTTTGTTATAATTGGGTAGTTGCGATTATGTTTTGTTGGGGTATGGGGTTTTCAACAAACTTGCATAGATAATAAAAAGGAGATGGAGGGGTATACTCAGGGGATACACACACACACACACACACACACACACACACACACACACACACAATGTATATATACATATATATTGTATATGCATGTGTGTATATAAATATATAGAATACATGTATACACACATATGTATATATATAAAATGTATATATTTATAATGTATGTGTGTGTGCACTCCTATATAGTTTAAGTTTTGGATTAATTTTACTTCAATTTATAGAAGTAGAAAATGGAGCTTGTGAGAGTCTGAGTAAATTGCTTAGTCCTCATTTGAGAGGCCTAGAGGAAGGAGAAATCAAGACTCCCTCCCTGACTCTTACATTGTGTCTCACAGTCTTCCTGTTCTTAAACAGAGGCTACCTTAACATGAAGGCTTTGAGGTTAGGAGCTCTAGATGAGCTTCCAGAGGACCAAAGTTACATTCCTAGCACACATGCCCACATCAGGTGGCTATCAAAACTGCCTGAGATCGGATATCTCACTCCATCTTCTGATCTACATGAGTACTCACTCTTATGAGGAAAATAGAGACATACATATATATATGCATAAATAAAAAATAAAAATAAATCTTTTTAAAAAGAAAGAAAGATTTTTTTAGGAAGCATCTTATTTTCCATTTTAGAAAAAAAATTCTGGCACCAGGATGATGTAGAGGTGGAAGATGGAAAAAAGCATAGAAAGATTTCTTCATTTATTCTTAGTCTGTGACTGAAGATGGCATCCTTAACAAAATGAGAAATATCAACAAATAAGCAGGATGCGGTGAAAGGGTGGAAAGCTAACATTTGATGTGTTAAAGTACCACAGAATAGAAACTTAGGTGAAATGGCAGGTATGGTTAGGGTCACTGTAGTGGAGGCTGAGAATCATTGTTTCTTCAGACTACATGCATTGTGAGAGTATAGTCAAAAGCTTCCAGTACTTCAGAAATTTCAATTGAAAAGATAGACAAATGTTGGATTAAGTTGGCAAGGAGAGGTCACTAGTGACTGTAGATAGCTATTCCTTTGAATAATGAGGGTTCTTCTCTTTAGGGTGCAAAGAGAATGCTTCAAAATGCTGTCAGCTAGAATAAGGTTGTCCTTCTAGAAATGTGCTTATTCAAAGAGGGATTCAGGGCAGGAAGTGAAGAAAAGATACTTTTCTCCTAATATTAAAGGGGAGGTTTGAGGCAAACATCTAGCAGTAAGATGGATATATTAGTAAAAATAATGCAATATCTAAAGGACAAAGGTGATTGGTGGAAGTAACTATGAAAAGTGTCTTCAGGTGATCCAAGATGGCAGCGGCCCACACAGACACATTTGAATGCAGGGAAAATACCTATAAAGCCACAGAGTTATAAGACGCTGAGCAACAATATGAGTGATGTGAACCCGCTGGTTTTCACCCAGCAAACCAGGGACCATTAAAAGTCCCTGGACAGGACTCTTCTCCCCTCTCGGACACTCAGGAAAACAGACTGGCAGAAGCCGCTGAATCCAGGAATTGTCACCAGGAGAGGGACAGGGTAAGAGCCACTCAAATACCCAGCGGGCAGCTCTGAACCCCTGACAGGGTTACTCACCAGCCTCCTGAGCCCCCAGATCCCACACAGGCTTTCTGGCTATTTAGCTAAAGTTGGCGGAGCTGTGGGAGCAGGATACACTCTAAATGGAGCCACAGCGCGATCTGAGCGGCAGGGTGGCACAGCAGTTGGCGGGCCCACAGCTGCATTTTGGAAAGTGTAAGCATATTTGGGCTTCCCCAGAGGGGTGTTGGACATACATACAGGCCCCTCTATTGGATTTGTGGTCCCTGGGAAGAACACTGCAGCTGGACAGAGCAGCAGGATACACTTCCGGCAGCAGGTTACGTGGCAGCTCCACTGCACTGTACTAGAACTTGGGAGACAGTGGCCCCAATTGACAGTATACAAAGTCAGCTCCATACAGACATAGGTGAGAGTGTGAGAGTGGCAGAAAGGCAGGTGGCTGGGCTGGAAGGCAGATTTGTTCTCCACAGGGTCCAAGCCCCAGGCCAATTGTAGGGTTAATATGAGACTCTTTTGCTAGTGCTGGCCCTTCTGGTGGGAAACCAGAGCTTAAACATATATAGTTCCACCCCTGGAACAGTGAGGTTTTGGCCTGGGGGACATTGCTGAGTGACTCACCTTAAGGCTATGGAGTTGGGTCCTTTAAGGACTCCAGCAGGCAGACTCAACCCCCAAACCTGGGACCTCCAGAATCCACAGCATGTGTGCCTGGACACAGGACCATACCAGCAGAGCTGCTACAGGCCAAATACTCAGTGTGCAACATAGAGAGCTCTGACTTGTGAGCAGTGAAATAATCCCAGACCATTGCTCATTGCCTGGGAGTGGGCTGCACCAGCTCACAGTGCTTCTGGCTATTAGATCCATATCAACCCTCAGAACCCCCTGAGAGAAGCTGGGGAGGACCACAAACATGGTCCCAACACATAAGCTGCAGGGGAGCTACAACCCCATCCAACAGTCTGTGGCCTGCCAACCTGCACTGTCATCTAAATGAAGACCAATTGGATCCCAGGAACCTTCAGGAACACATCCCATCACAACCCCTCACCTGAGTCCCCGATTGGGACAAAACAGGAAGGGGTGAGCTCTGAGAGACACACTGAGAACCTCCACACAAGGCCCCAATCCAGACTGTGGAAAGCTACAGATCACCAAGCAATACAACTGCTACACCAAAGCACCCATTTTGGCATCAAGCCCAGAAGGCAACGGGAACAAACAGCTAAGAACATCCAAATGGCTAAAAGTCCGAGAAAAAACAGAACCAACAAAATTCAGGGAGATATGACTCCAACAAAATGTAACTATGCTAGTACAGCAAGCCCTGACCACTTCTCCAGAGCTGAAACACATGAAAACGACGACAATTCTACATTCTGGAAAGTGATAGAGTCCTTTCAAAAGAATTTAAATCTATGAAGGAATTCAAAGAGTCTGCAATTTCACAAACGAAAGCAAAAGAGAATACCATTACAGAGCTCCAAGCCAAAGTGGCTCAATTTGAACAGGAAAGAGACAAGGCAATGAAATATTTAAAAGACATGAAATATTTTCAGGCAAAGACAAGAAAATTGGAGCAGGAAATGTATAAAACGAATAAAATCTTTCAAGCCATGAAACTGGAAATGTAAGCAATAAAGAAATCACAGTCAGAGATAAGAGTGGAAGTGGAGTATCAAGGTAAGAGAACAGGAACCACAGACATGAGTATCAAAAATAGGATACAAGAGATGGAAGACAGGATTTCAGGCATGGAAAATTTGATGGAAGAAATCAGTACAACATCCAAAGAAAATGAGAAAGCTAAAAAAGTTCTCACCCATAACATCCAAGAAATCAAGGACTCAATGAAAAGACATACCTAACAATTATTGGCATAGAGGAAAGAGAAGACTCCAGACTCCAAGGTCCATGAAACATCTTCAACAAAATCATAGAAGAAAACTTCCCAAACCTAAAGAGATGACTGTAGGGAGTTAGATTAATTAAATTAAATTTAGAAAATGTCTAGGGGTTTATGATACAGTCTCTTAATTCAGGGCATGAAGATCAACTTGGGTGTAAGCGATTAGCTTATCAGCTTGTGGAAAAACAAGGATGAAGTCAGGTGAAAAAAAGGAAACAAACAGGAGACTTAATGGACTGAAAAACAAGGTTAAAGCCAGGAAAAACAGGAAAGACTTAATGGACTAGAAACAACGTGTTTGGCCTGGTATTGTTTTCAGTTGCTAAGTTGGCAGAGCCCAAATTAAGCTGAAACAGGTGGAACAAGGAGAGCTCCTATTTAAGAACAAGTGCATGGAACCAAAGGGCCCCCCCCCATGCTAGAGAGCTCCAATGCTAGCGAGTCCTGATGGAGAAAGTGCTGGTGAACTGATGGCCAGATCTCCTGGAGGCAGAAAGAAGCTGGTGAGCAAAGAAAGCCCGAGCAAGACAGCAAAAGGCCAAAGACTAAACCCTGTGGTTCAATTGTTGCCTAGAGGGGTTTGACCTGTCCAAACAGTGGCCTAAACGAAATTGTGGCCGGCTTTAAGGACTGAGGCAGAGTGGCAGAGTTGCTGATGTGAAGGGAATACGTTGGCCTACAGACGGCTGGCTGGGGTCTCCCAGAGAGAAGAAAGCCTCAAGCTTTATTTAAAGTGAGACTGTAATAGCCAATTTAACTCAACAAATCTACATCTGAGATATTCCAGAAAAAAAAGACTGCTTAGTTCCTTAAAGGGTCTACCACAGAGACTGTGTTCCTGACAATTGAGGACCTGCCCCAGAGACTGTATCTTTATAAAAGGTTAGGAAAATAGTTGTAATAATTATCAATAGGTTTAGTGGTTAGGTTAAAGGGGTTGTAGGAATTTATAGGGTTAATAGTTAAGAAATTGTTGGTATTTGTTATAAGTGAATATTGTTTTTTTATATAGGTTGTTTTATTGGATATGAGTCTAAGTTGAAAATGATGATTCTCAAAGTTTTACAGGATTTCTTACTGAGTTCTAGCTTCTAGAGTTTCTATGGGGACCCTGTTGAACCCGAGAGGGGCTCACCAAATCCTGACTCCCAAAGACCACCAATGCCCCCGATTCGCTGTAATAGACAAGAGGTTTATTAAACTGACGTGCCAGGGTTCGACTCTCCCATAGAGGAATGAACCCCGTAAAACAGTTCTCTGGCCCTTTAAATACACAAGCGGCTACAAAAAGGTGGGAGCACCAAGGAGTAGCTTTTTTTAGCCCACAAGGCAACAGCCACAGGTGGTGATAAAGGAACAAAGAGTATGTTAAGTTAGTGGGGAGTGTAGATGAGGGATCCAAGGGGAGTCTGAATGAACCAGCCAGCTACGCAAGCTTTGTTATTTTCAAGGACTGAGTTCTGTGGAAGGTTTCCAGAAGGAGTGAGGTCAGGGTCTCACCAGAGAGGAGAAGGCCATGTATTCATTAATTTTTACAGCCTTACAACCCCATTGACCAAATACCCAAGAAAAGCAACTTAAATGGGGAAAGGTTTATGTTGGCTCATGGTTTCAGAAATATCAGTCCATGAGGACAGGGAGAACTGGTGGGCAGAGCGGTTCACCTGACAGGAAGCAGAGGAAAGGGGATACACTGGAGCACCAGGGTGAACTCTAGCTTCAGGAACACATTCTTAGCTATCTGTGTCTTCCAGGTAGGCTTTGCCTTTTCCCTTTCATAAATGAATATTGTTAATAAATACGTATTGAATAATTTTTAAAAGTTTGGTTACAGATGCCAATAAAATTCCAAGAGGCTTACAGAACACGAAACAGATTAGATCAGAAAAAAAACCACCTCAATTTCTGGATCCAAATGGCGGTGACCCACTTGGGCGCATTTTGAACTTGGGGAAAACAGCCATAAAAGCACAGAGTTGTAAGACGCTGTGCAAAAATCTGAGTGACTAGACCTGCTGGGGTTCACCCAGCTCCCAAGGGACCATTAAAAGTCCCTGGGCAAGGCTCTCCCCCCACCTCTCTCAGACATGGAAGCCGCTGAATCAGGTAATCGGGAACGCCCATGGGAGAGACGCCTGGTAAGATCGACTCTAATACCCAGCGGGCAGATTTGGACCCCACACGGGATCACTCACCAGCCTACTGGTCACCCCACACCCCACGCAGACCTTACAGCTATTTAGAAAAGGTTGCGGATCCATGGGAGTCTTAGCAACAGCGGCAGTGGTGCACACTGTGGGGGGTCTGTGGCGGCAGCAGCAGATTCGGACCCCACACGGGATCACTCACTAGGCTACTGGGTCCCACACACCCCATGCCGTGGACCTTCCAGCTATTTAGAAAAGGTTGCGGACCTGTGGGAGTCCTAGCAGTGCGCTGCAGTGGCACCACGGGTGGCAGGGTAGAGGCGCATGCAGCAAAGCAATGGGGCAGAGTCGTGCACAGAGGTCGGGTGGCGGCGGCATGCCCGGCATGGCGACAGCTCGCTGCGGAGGCGCACAGAGCTGAGGGTTCCAAAACATGGAGGCCAGAAGCCAGGGGGCCCAAAGCTGTATTCTGGAAAGTCCAGACATGTCAGGCATGGAGCTGGGCCCTCTCAGACTTCTTGGGGAACTCCAGAGTTCACAGAATCTGTGCCTGGGCACACAGGACCATACCACCAGAGGCACTGCAGGCTGAATACACAGTGAGCAACATAGAGAGGTCTGACTTGGGAGCAGTGAAACAATCCCGGGACACTTCTCATTACCTGGGAATAGGCTGCACCAGCTCACAGTGCTTCAGGCTATTAGAAGCACAGTGACCCTAAGATCCCCCTGTAAGCAGTGACAGATCGCCAAGCAATTCGAATGCTACACCAAAGTGCCCCCTGTGGATCCAAGCCCAGAAGACAACAGAAGCAGACAGTTAAAAACATCCAAATGTCCAAAGGTCCAAGAAAAAACAGAAATCAAGGAAATATGACTCCAACAACACAAAACTATCCTAGTTCATCCAATTCTGATGACCTCACCACAGCACAAACACATGAAAACGATGACAATTCTACATTATGGAAAGTGATAGAGTCCCTTCAAGAAGAATGTAAATCTATGAAGGAATAAGAAGAAGCCACGATTTCACAAGTGAAAACAATGGATAATACCATTAGAGAGCTCCAAGCCAAGGTGGCTTAACTTGAATAGGAAAAGGACAGGGCAATGAAAGATTTCCAGACAAAGACAAGCAAACTGGAGCAGGAAGTGTACAAAACAAATAGAACCATTCAAGCCATGAAAATGGAAATGGAAACAATAAAGAAAATACAGTCAGAATTAAAAGTGGAAATGGAGAATGCATGGCTGTAAGATCTGGAGATGGCTGATCACATGGCATCCAGAGTCAGAGCAGAGAGAGATGAATCTCTGTGCTCAGCTAGCTTTGTCTTTTTTTATACACTCCAGGATTCCAGCCCACGTAACAGTTTTTCTGAGAACAGGAACTACGGATATGAGTATCAAAAAGAGGATGCAAGAGATGGAAGACAGGATCTCAAGCATGGAAGATTCGATGGAAGAAATCAGTACAACATCCAAAGAAAATGAGAAAGCTAAAAAAAAAAAAAAAAAAACTCTCTCCCACAACATCCAAAAATCAAGGACTCAATGAAAAGACAGAACATAAGTATTATAGGCATAGAGGAAAGAGAAGACTCCCGACTCCAAGGTCCAGGAAATATCTTCAACAAAATCATAGAAGAAAACTTCCCAAACCTGAAGAAAGAGATGCCAATAAAAATCCAAGAGGCTTACAGAACCCCAAACAGATTAGATCAGAAAAGAAACTCCTCTCGCCACATAATAACTGAAACTCCAAATGTACAGAACAAAGAAAGGATATTAAAAGCTGTAAGATAAAAAGGTCAAGTCACAGACAATGGCAGACCCATCAGAATTACACCTGACTTCTCCTCAGAAACCTTAAAAGATAGAGGGGCCTGGACAGATGTCCTACAAGCCCTGAGAGAACATAGGTGCCCAGCCAGACTACTATACCCAGCAAAATTCTCTGTCAACATAGATGGAGAAAACAAGATATTCCGTGACAAAATTAAATTTAAACAATATCTACCCACAAACCCAGCCCTACAGAAGATCCTAGAAGGAAAATTCCAACCCAGAGAAGAAAACAACACCCAAAAAAAACAGAGGAAATAGAAAACTCCATAGCAACTAAACCAAAAGAGGCACAGAATGATCACCTATCCAAACTAATGGGAAATAAGAACCCCTGGTCACTAATATCCATCAACATCAATGGACTCAACTCCCCAATAAAAAGACACAGGCTTACAGAATGGATCTGTAAACAAGACCCATCTTTTTGCTGCATACAAGAAACACATAACACTATTGAAGATAGACACTATCTCAGAGTATAGGGCTGGGAAAAGGTTTTCCAAGCAAATGGACCCAGGAAGCAAGCTCGAGTAGCCATCCTAATATCAAACAAAATAGACTTCCAACTAAAGTTAATAAAAAAAGACAGAGAAGGGCATTACATACTCATTAAAGGGAATATTCATCAAGAGAACACCTCAATATTGAACATCTATGACCCAAATACAAAGGCACGTACATTTGTGAAGGAAACTCTTCTAAAATTTAAATCGCACGTCAATCACAACACATTAGGAGTGCAAGACTTCAACACCCCACTCACAACAATGGACAGATCATCAAGACAGAAGACAAACAGAGAAATAATGAGTCTAACAGAGATCATGAACCAAATGGACCTAACAGATATCTACAGAACGTTTCACCCAAACACAAAAGAATACACCTTCTTCTCAGCACCTCACGGAAACTTCTCCAAAATCGACCATATAGATGAACACAAAGATAGTCTCAACAAATAAAGAAAATTGAAATAACCCCATGTATCTTATCAGACCACCATGGAATAAAGCTGGACTTCAACAGCAAAAGAAACAACAGAAAGCCTACACACACATGGTAATAGAACAACTCTTTACTGGATGACTACTGGGTCAGGGAAGAAATAAAGAAGGAAATCAAAGACTTCTTAAAATCCAACAAAAATGAAGGCACAACATACCCAAACCTGTGGGACACAATGAAAGCTGTGCTACAAGGAAAGCTCATAGCACTAAGTGCCTTCAAGAAGAAAATTTTGACAGCTCATATTAGCGAATTAACAGCTAAACTGGGTGAATTGGAAAAAAAAGAAGCAAACACTCCCAAGAGGAGCAGAAGGCAGGAAATCATCAAGTGTAAGGCTGAAATCAACAACTTAGAAGCAGAAAGAAATGTACAAAGAATCAATGAAACCAAGAGTTGGTTCCTCGAGAAAATCAACAAAATAGACAGACTGTTAGCCAAATTAACTAAAAGACAGAGGGAGAAAACCCAAATCAACAAAAACAAAATCAGAAATGAAAAGGGAGAAATAACAGACATTGAGGAAATCCAGAGAATATTTGGGTGCTACTTTAAAAATCTATATTCCACCAAATTTGAAAACCTAAGCAAAATGGACAATTTTCTTGATAGATTCAACCTACCAAAGCAAAATCAAGATCAGATTAACAGATTAAACAGTGCAATAATCCCTAAGGAAATAGAAACAGTTATTAAAAATCTCCCAACCAAAAAAAAAAAAGCCCAGGGCCAGATAGCTTTAACATGGAATTCTACCAGATATTCAAAGAGGAGCTAACATCAATCTCTTCAAACTCTTCCACCAAATAGAATCAGAAAGAACACTGCCAAACTCATTCTATGAGGCCACAGTCACCCTGATTCCTAAACCACACAAAGACCCAACAAAGAAATAGAGCTTCAGACCAAACTCCCTCATGAACATAGATGCTAAAATACTTAATAAAATACAAGCAAACCGAATTCAAGAACACATCAAAAGTATCATACACCATGGTCAAGTAGGCTTCGTCCCAGGAATGCAGGGATGGTTCAACATATGAAAGTCTATCAACGTAATTCACCTTATAAAAAAGATGACAGAAAAAAACCACATGACAATCTTGCTACATGCAGAAAAAGCATTAGACAAAATCCACAACCCCTTCATGCAAAAAGTTCTGGAAAGAACGGGCATACAAGGACCGTACCTAAAAATAATAAAGGCAATATACAGCAAGCCAGTGGCCAACATCAAATTAAATGGATAGAAATTTCAAGCATTTCCTCAAAACTCATGGACAAGACAAGGATGTCCACTTTCATGATATCTCTTCAACATAGTACTTGGAGTTCTTGCTAGAGCAATAAGACAACTAAAAGAGATCAAGGGGATACAAATTGGAAATGAAGAAGTCAAGTTATCCCTATTTGCAGACGATATGATAGTATACATAAGCGACCCCAAAAATTCCACCAGAGAACTTTTACAGCTGATAAACACCTTCAGCAAGGTGGCTGGGTACAAAATTAACTCAAAAAATCAGAAGCCCTTCTATATACAGCAAACAAATGGGCTGAGAAAGAAATAAGGGTTACAACCCCTTCACAATAGCCACAAACAATATAAAATACCTGGGGGTAACTCTAACCAAGCAAGTAAAGGAACTGTACAACAAGAACTTCAAGCCCTTGAAGAAAGAAATGGAAGAGGCCTTTCGAAGATGGAAAGATCTCCCATGCTCATGGATAGGTAGGATCAACATAATAAAAATGGCCATCCTACCAAAAGCAATATATAGATTCAATGCAATTCCTATCAAAATACTAACACAATTCTTCATAGACCTGGAAAGAGCTATTCTCAATTTCATATGGAACAACAAAAAGTCCAGAATAGCTTAATCAATCCTGTACAATAAAAAAAAAAAACAAAAAAAAACCTCTGGAGGTATCACCATCCCAGATTTCAAGCTCTACTACAGAGCAATCATAGTAAAACCAGCATGGTATTGGTATAGAAACAGAACAGTAGATCAATGGAATCGAATTGAAGACCCAGGAATGGAAGCACACACCTATGGCCACCTAATTTTTGACAAGGAATCAAAAACCGCACAATGGAAGAAGGACAGCATCTTCACCAAATGGTGCTGGTCCAACTGGATGTCCACTTGTAAAACAATGAAATTAGACCCATACTTATCACCTTGTACAAAACTTAAATCCAAGTGGATCAAAGACCTTAATATAAGACCGGTCACACTAAATCTACTAGAAGAAAAAGTGGGAAAAACCCTCGAATTCATTGGCACTGGTGACAACTTCCTGAACAGAACACCAACAGCTCAGGAGCTGACACCAACAATCAATAAATGGGACCTCATGAAACTGAAAAGCTTCTATAAGGCAAAAGACACTGTCATTCGAACAAAACGGCAGCCTACAGACTGGGAGAAAGTCTTCACCAACCCCACATCTGACAGAGGGCTAATATCCAAAATCTACAAATATCTCATGAAATTATATGCCAAGAAATCAAATAATCCAATCAAAAAATGGGGGACGGAGCTAAACAGACAATTCACAAAGGAGGAATCCTTAATGGTGGACAGACACCTGACGAAATGCTCAACATCCTTAATCATCAGAGAAATGCAACTCAAGACGACTCTGAGATTCCATCTCACACCTGTCAGAATGGCTAAGATCAAAAGCTCAAATGACAGCACATGCTGGCGAGAGTGTAGAGCAAGGGAACCCTCATACATTGCTGGTGGGAATGCAGGCTTGTGCAACCACTATGGAGGTCAGTATGGTGATATCTTAGAAATCTTTGAATAGCTTTGCCTCAGGACCCTGCCATACCACTTCTGGGTATACATCCAAATGACTCCTCACGGAATCATAAGGAAGTCTCCTCATCTATGTTCATAGCAACCATATTTGTAATAGCTAGGGACTGGAAACAACCCAGATGTCCCTCAACTGAAGAATGGATTAAAAAACTGTGGTACATCTACACAATGGAATATTATTCAGCTATCAGAAACAATGAAATTATGCAATTTGCAGCCAAAGGGATGGAACTAGAGAAGCTCATTCTGAGTAAGCTAACCCTGTCTCAAAAGGATGCACATGGCATCTATTCACTTATAGTAGGATTTTTACTATATATTACAGGATATCTGTACTACAACCAATGCACCAAAGGGAACATCAACATAGACTTTTTTGTTTGTTTGTTGGTCTATTTTTTGGTTTTCCCTCCCTAGCAATGAGACACTTTCACTGGTGGTACTGCCTTGTAGGCCCCCAGTGTATGAAGAGGCTCTTGGCCCTCATATGACTTCTGGACTGGGGTGAGGGACTTTATGTAGAGACACTCCACTCCAGAGGAGCAAAATGGAAGAGTTAGGGGTTAGAGGATGGGATTCCAGGGCTGGGAAGTGGGGAAAGAGGACAATATGATGGAGATGTACCCTGAAGCAACAAATACATAAATTAATTAATTAAAAAAAAGAAACACCTCTCACCACATAATAATTGAAACTCTAAATGTATAGAAAAAGAATATTAAAAGCTGTAAAAGAAAAAGGTAAAGAAACATAAAATAGCAGACCCATCAGAATTACACCTGACTTCTCCTCAGAAACTTTAAAAGCTAGAAGGGCCTGGACAGATGTCCTACAAGCCTTGAGAGAACATAGCTGCCCAGCCATACTACTCTATATCCAGCACAACTCTCTATCAACTAGATGGGGAAAACAAGATATTCCATGACAAAATGAAATTTAAACAATATCTACCCACAAACCCAGCCCTACAGAAGATCCTAGAAGCAAAATTACAACCCAGAGAAGATAACTACACCCAAGAAAACAGAGGAAATATAAATCTCCACTGCAACTAAACCAAAAGAAACACAGGACCACCACCTACACCAAAATAATGGGAGAAAACAACCTGTGCTCACTAATATCCATCAACATCAATTGACTCAACTCCCGAATAAAAAGACACAGGCTTACCGATTGGATCCGTAAACAAGACCCATCATTTTGCTGCATAGAAGAAACACATCTATCTAACAAAGATTGACACTATCTCAGAGTAAAGGGCTGGAAAAAGGTTTTCCAAGCAAATGGGTCCAGGAAGCAAGCTGGAGTAGCCATCCTAATATCATACAAAATAGACTTCCAACCTAAGTTAATCAAAAAAGACAGAAAAGGGATTTACATAGTCAATAAGGGAAATATTCATCAAGAGGACATCTCAATATTGAACATCTATGCCCCAAATACGAAGGCACCTACATTAAGAAACTCCCCCAAAAATTAAATCGCACATCAATCCCCACACATTAGTAGTGGGAGACTCCAACACCCTACTCACAACAATGGACAGATCATCAAGACAGAAACTAAACAGATAAATAATGAGTTCAACAGAGCTCATGAACCAAATGGAACTAACAGATATCTATGGAACATTTCACCCAAACACAAAAGAATATACCTTCTTCTCAGCACCCCAGGGAACCTTCACAGAAATAAACATGTAGTCGGACACAAAGATAGCCTCAACAGATACAAGAAAATTGAAATAACGCCTTGTAACTTATCAGACCACCATGGAAAAAGCTGGATTTCAACAACAACAGAAAGCCTACACACATATGGAAATTGAACAACTCTTTACTGGATGACTACTGGTCAGGGTAGAAATAAAGAAGGAAATTAAATACTTCTTAAAATCCAACAAAAATGAAGGCACAACATACCCAAATCTATGGGACACAATGAAAGCTGTGCTACGAGAAAAGTTCATAGCACTAAGTGCCTTCAAAAAGAAAATTGTGACAGCTCATATTAGCGAATTAACAGCTAAACTGGATGAATTGGAAAAAAAAGAAGCAAACACTCCCAAGAGGAGCATAACACAGGAAATCATCAAAATTAGGGCTGAAATCAACAACTTCGAAACAAAAAGAACTGTACAAAAAAATCAATGAAATCATATTACTCCAAGTAGAAGATGAGCATCGAAGAATCTCCAGTGGGAGATGATTAAATTGGTGGTAAGCCATTCTCTTGGCAAGAAAAACCACTTGCTTCAACTGTAGACAGACTTCTGTCCAAAAAGGACAAAACTTGGAAGCAGGTAAGTCGACAGCCTAGCTCTGCCAAGACAGGGTAGGTAAGTCCTTCATAATTCCTGCTCTACAACCAATGTCTGTCAGAGAAATGGGGCCAAATGGCTGAAGATTGATGCTGTAATGTATGGAGAGAAAATGGGAACTGTCCAGGCAGCCACTGGTATGTCATTTTTTAGTTTTGGAAGCTGCAGGCCCTGCACTTCCTATATAATCAGATATATTTATCCCTCTCAGGTCTCTGAGGTGGTTGAAGAATAGATACCTAGAGTCTCATAGTTAAATTTTGAGTTGTTTAGGAATCAAGAGGGTGTTCTAGATCTAAGAAGATATTTTTAAAATTATGAGGCAAGTTAGTATGAAAGCTGAGTTAGATATAGAACTTTAAACTCATGGAGATGGTTAGATAGTAGAATGTTAAAGTCAGGTGCCAAATACATATGGACTGGACATTGGGAATGTATGCTAAGCCATATAACTCTTATAATCGTGGCCTATTTATTTCTGTTGTTTTGTGTTGTATTTATAGTTATAAGAAAAAGAACCATTATTTGGACTGAAAGGGAGAGCTGTTGGGGAGAAAAATAAATACCTTAAACTAAAAAAAAAAAAAAAAGAAGAAGGGAAGAGGATGGTGGGGCTGAGGGGGAGGAGGGTGGAAGGGTGGGACTGGAGGGGGGAGTAGGCAGGGGATTGTGATTGAGATGTAACTTGAAGAAATAAAAAATAAATTATTTAAAAAAAATCAATGAAATCAAGAGTTGGTTCTTTGAGAAAATCAATAAAATAGACAGACCCTTAGCTAAATTAACTAAAAGATGGAGGGAAAAAACCCAAGTCAACAAAATCAGAAATGAAAAGGGAGAAATAACAACAGACATGGAGGAAATCCAGAGAATATTTAGGGCCTACTTTAAAAATCTATACGCTACCAAATATGAAAACTTAAGCGAAATGGACAATTTTCTTGATAGATTCCACCTACCGAAGCTATTCCAAGATCAAGTTAACAGATTAAACAGCCCTATAACCCCTAAGGAAATAGAAACAGTCATTAAAAATCTCCCAATCAAAAAAAGCCCATGGCCAGATGGTTTCAGCACAGAATTCTACCAGACCTTCAAAGAAGAAATAATACCAATACTCTTCAAACTCTTTCACCAAATAGAATCAGAAAGAACACTGCCAAACTCATTCTATGAGGCCACAGTAACCCTGATACCTAAACCACAAAGACCCAACAAAGACAGAGAACTTCAGACCAATCTCCCTCATGAACATAGATGCAAAAATACTTAATATAATACTAGCAAACCGAATCCAAGAACACATCAAAAGTATCATATACCTTGATCATCCCAGGAATGCAGGGATGGCTCAACATATGAAAATCCATCAACGCAATTCACCATATAAACAAAATGAAAGAAAAAACCACATGAGAATCTCTCTAGATGTGGAAAAAGCATTTGATATAATCCAACACCCCTTCATGGTAAAAGTCCTGGAAAGAATGTGCATACAAATACCATACCTAGAAATAGTAAAGGCGATATACATCAAGCCAGTAACCAGCATCAAATTAAATGGAGGGAAACTAAAAGCCTTTACTCTAAACACAGGGACTAGGCAAGGATGCCCAATTTCACTATATCTCTTCAACATAGTACTTGAAGTTCTTGCTAGAGCAATAAGGCAACTAAAGATCATGGAGACACCTATTGAAAATGAGGAAGTCAAATTATCCCTATTTGCAGACGATATGATAGTATACATAAGTGACCCCAAAAATTCCACCAGAGAACTCTTGCAGCTGATAAACACCTTCAGCAAGGTGGCTGGATAAAAATGAATTAAAAAAAATCAGAAGCCCTTCTTTATACAAAAAATAAATGGGCTGAGAAAGAAATAAGGGAAACAACACCCTTCACAATAGCCACAAATAATATAAAATGCCTAGGGGTAGGTCTAACCAAGGAAGTGAAAAACCTATATGACAAGAATTTCAAGTCCTTGAAGAAAGAAATTGAAGAGGCCATCAGAAGACAGAAAGATCTCCCATGCTCATGGATAGGTAGGATTAATATAATAAAAATGGCCATCCTGCCAAAAGCAATATACAGATTCAATGCAATTCTTATCAAAATACCACCACAATTCTTCATAGACCTGAAAAAGCAATTTTCAACTTCATATGGAATAACAAAAAAACCTAGAATAGCTAAATCAATCCTGTATAATAAAAAGCAATGGAAAAAGGACATCATCTTCAACAAATTGTTCTGGTCTAACTGGATGTCAACATGTAAAGGAATGAAATTAGACTCATACTTATCACCTTGTATAAAACTTAAGTCCAAATGGATCAAAGACCTTAACATAATTCCTGACACACTAAGTCTACTAGAAGAGAAAGTGGGGAAAAGCCTTGAACTCATCATCACAGGTGACAACTTCCTGAGCAGAACACCAACAGCTCAGGCTCTAAGACCAACAATCAATAAATGGGACCTCAGTAACTGAAAAGCTTCTGTAAGGCAAAAGACACTGTCATTCAAACAAAATGGCAGCCTACAGATTGGGAAAAAATATTCACCAACCCCACATCTGATAGAGGGCTAATATCCAAAATTTACAAAGAACTCAAGAAATTAAATTCCAAGAAACCAAATAATCCAATTTAAAAAATGGGGACAAGAGCTAAACAGAGAATTCACAAAGGAGGAATTCCTTAAAGCTGAGAGACACTTGAAGAAATACTCAGCATCCTTAATCATCAGAGAAGTGCAACTCAAGACGACTCTTAAGATTTGATCTCACACCTATCAGAATGGTTAAAATCAAAATCTCAAATGACAGCACTTGCTGGCAAGGGTGTGGAGAAAGGGGAACTCTTCTCTATTGCTGGTAGGAGTTCAGGCTTGGGCAACCACTGTGGAGGTCAGTCTGGTGATACCTTAGAAAATTTGGAATAGCTCTGCCTTGAGACCCAGCCATATCACTTCTGAGTTTATATCCAATTGATTCCTAACCGAATCAGAAGGAAGTTTCCTTAATCTATTTCATAGCAGCCTTATTTGTAATAGCTAGAAACTGGAAACAATGCAGATGTCCCCCAACCGAAGAATGGATTAAAAAACTGTGGTACATCTACACAATGGAATACTACTTAGCCATCAGAAACAAAGAAATTATGCAATTTGCAGCCAAATGGATGGAACTAGGGAAGCTCATTCTGAGTGAGTTAACCCAGACTCAGAAGAATGCAGATGGCCTCTATTCTCTTATAGTAGGAGTTTAGCCATATAGTACAGGATATCTATACTACAACCAATGCACCAAAGGGAACATGGACCTAGACTTTTGGTTTTCTCCCTGTTAATGAAACACTTTTCCCTAGTGGTGCTTCCTTGTAGGCCCTCAGTGTATGAGGAGGCTCTTGGCCCTCATATGACTGCTGAGCTGGGGCGGGGGAGTGTTATGCAGGGACATGTCACTCCAGAGGAGTGGGATGGAAAGGATAGGGGTAGATGGTGGGAGGGCGGGACTGGGAGACGTTGAAAGAGGACACTGTGATGGAGATGTAACCTCAAGCAATAAATAAATAAATTTTTTAAAAAAGTAAAGTGCTTTCAGAAAGAAATGGGCAGGAGGAGGAAAGCAGCCTCCACTCCACTTTACAATAACAAGGCATATCTGGGATCTGGCATGCTATGTAGCTTGGAGATGGCTGGGGCAAAGAGTGCATTAGAATTTGAGGGAAATGATGGAGAAGCAATTGCGGGGTGGGTAATGTGTGGTCTTCTGGATGACCACCCATCACCATTTCAATAAGGCAGGTTCTGTGACTTGCAGAATCTAGAAATACATTTCCAGGGTCAGATATAAAGCAAATGTCTTCCAGTGATCACATGGTTATGAAGGGTTACTTTTCAGGAGTAGCTCCGTTTTCCAGTACTAATTAGGGAAAATCCTATTGCAATTGTCTTCTCTATGGCTTTTATCTCCATTTACTGCATAATTTTATTCACTTAGGAGAAATTGCTCCTCTGTACATTATTCTTATGTTCAGACTAGCTCTTGCTCAAACAACTGTCTAATGTAATTGCATAAGAGTTATTGATATATACTTTCAAAAGTCCAAAATGAGTTAAGGTTTTGGGTCCAAATTTATAAATAAGCTTCATAAATACAAATTACTAATGAAAATGTATGAATTTGAAATACATTGTTTAATATTTCTATTGTCTAAGATAGCTTATGTTGCTGCAAAATTGTTGGGCCCTTCACAGTCCAATTCTTAGAATACTTTTGTTGAGAATAATTGATTAATTTGAGCTGTTTGTTCATCACTTTCCCCACAGTAAATATAAACCATCGATTTACTTAGTTTTGTGTGTGTCATTGTAGAGTAATCATGAGGGTCTAATATGTGTCATCATTTTTATTAATTATTTTACTAGTAAAATTGGTGTTCTATCACCATGAGCCTGCATCCATAGTTTCAACCAACCACAGACTGAAAACATCTGAAATAAAAATTTTGTCCATATTGAAAATGCACATTTACCTTGTATTATTATTCCTTGAACAATGTAATTTAGCAGCTATTTACATAGTGTTTATATTGCACTAGGCATAATCTAGAGATGATTAAAAAATACAAGACAGTGTATGTAAGTTTTATGTAAATGCTACTCATTTCATATAAAGGGCTTTAGCATCCATGGATTTTATATCCAGGGGTGGAATGTACTGGGATTAATGACTCAAATGATGAAAACTAACTTTATTCTTCATTTAATCCTCCCATCATTCATACAAGGAAGAGCAATTTAGATATAAAGCCATAGGACAAAGTGTGTTCCTTGTGTTCAGTGCCATATTTCCACTGCCTTGCACAAAGCAGGTTTGCATTCAATAACTAAAACTTCCAGACAAGAAAATAAAGCACAGAGATGCATAAAAACTTTCTTATTCCTTGGGATTGTATTGTCTATTAGATAATCAGATAAGGTAGTGGTGAGGGTGAATCTGGGTATATGAGCTGTTGTGTCAAGATCATCCTGTGCATCTGATTGTCAGGATTACTAGAACTACAGTTCATTTTTGTATCTGCTTTCATAAGTAAGCAAGTCCTACTTTTTTCTCTACTGTCAAATCCTAAGAGAGTGTTCTATATAATTATTAGTATCAAACTAGGTTGGGATAGAGAAAGTGCTTTCAAATATATACTTTTTTGAGAGCCTAATGAATTCATTGTTTTAATACAACTAAAATTAATTTAAAAATGAAAATTTAAATTTTTCATTAAAAATGTAAACAGGGACTACTATATCTCACACAGTCTATGTGAGCTAAAAATATAATATATCAGAATGATAAAACGAACATTCCTTATTCTTGTGGAAGATGATATCTAGGGAGGGACGTAGATGTCAAAATGTGCCTATTTTTCTAATAGAAATAGGAAGTTGCCAAAAGTCATGAATTATGCATAAAAGATCCATAAAAATTTCTTGACAAACAATAACACCAAATGTAGCCATGACAAGAAGTATACACTATATAAAGACATTAAGAACAGAGAATATGTATAGATTCTAGATAGATAAAGTGCAGAGGGACGAAAACTGCCTATTAATAAGTGAAAAGGAGGAACAGTGCTGGCTACAAGAATTCCTTAAAATGATTTATCATTGAATAATATGTAGCATTATCCTCCTCAACAAAATGAGACATTTAGATTGGAAATAGGGAACCGGGTACTGAAAAAGTTGATTACATAATGGTACAATTCATCAAGAAAAATCCTAATTTCAAATACAGGTGCTGGTAAAATGCACAAATTCTGCTCTGCAAACAGAGGGTTAGCTCAGCAGGAGAACAGTAGCAAAACAATAATTTATTTTTGTTGTGCATCAACACTTAGCACTTAGTTCAGCTTTGAGGTAATGGCATTTTAGGATCTGACATAAACTACCCCTTGCATTCTTCTCATTCTCTTCTCAGGCCTTTGAATTGTGTAAACTTCAGTGTCCCCAACTGTTGTGGTACATAATTGTAGAAGGCTCAAGATCCTTGTACTCACAGATAAACACTATCAAAAACCACAAATCTTAACTAATACTCACAGATAAGCACTACCGACAACCACAAATGTTAAACACATAGTGTTATCTCTTCAATAGAGTAAACAAAATATCAACCTTCCACTCAGAAATCTTGGAGTGGATGTTGATAGTTAACTGGAGACTTGATATTTAGACCTCACCCAAATCCCTCATAATTTTTATCCCAGATGGTCCCTCCCTAGACTTTTACCGAAGCCATCCTCAGAAGAGATGTCACAAGTAGTTTACTGCCTGCTGACATCCATGCTACCTTGATTAGAGACCACAGTAGGTCCTAGGACCTTTAGCTATAGAATTCATCTTTACAGTCACATGTACTTTGCAAAAAGAGTTTCTATGTAGTCATGCCTTATGCTTTCTGTGCAACTAGAATAAGAATGATTGTTGCCTGGAGACTTTTTTTCCAAATTGGACTGTTTAAACATGCTTATAATAAACTACCCAACATCAAACTTCCAAAATTTGATCCAATCTTATTAAGTTGAGCTGTGTCAAGTTTTCATTCTGACTTCTTTGTGGATCATTCTGGTGCTTACCTGATATCTGCAGGGGCTCCCACATATAATGATGTAAGTCACCATGAAAGGAAGTACAACTAGTTCATTTGAGGATTTCAAGATTTAAGATGCTCCCCCCATTCTTCCATGGTGTGTGTGTGTGTGTGTGTGTGTGTGTGTGTGTGTGTGTGTGTGTTACTGCACATGTCATAGATTGTGCTGGTTAATTTTATGTCAACTATGTTAACTTGACACAAGCTAGCGTCATTTGGATAAAGGGATCCTCACCTGAGAAAATGCCATTACCAGACTCTTCTGTGGGCATTTTCTTGATTTATAGTTCATGGGAGAGGACACAGCCACTACTGAAAAGGTAGTCCTGTATGCTGTAAGAAAGCAGGCCAAGCAAGCCATGAGGAACAAGGAAGTAAGCAGTACTCCTACACCAGAGGAAATATAACTGGAGTGCCAAGGCCAAGAGACAGAACACTCCCGGGACTAGGCCAATGACTCAACTGAAAATATCTGTAGAAATTTCAGATATTGGTTCCATGACGAAATACCTCCCAAGTGGGCAGCTATTGCAGCATCCAATTCACATGAGGATTTCAATATCAGTCATAAAATATTCTGATTTTTTTAAGTGCACTGTCTTTTACTTTTTACGTGCTGGGTTCTATTTTCTATGCTTTATATGGATTATTGTCTTCGATTCTTGTGACTAATCTAAGGTGGACATGTAATTTTTATAAGAATTATATGGATGACAACACTTAGGTGCTGGTAAGTGACTTGCCCAAGAGCTGGCAGGTAAGTCTGGGATGAACATTTTAAGAATATTTCCCCAAAGTACTTGACTTCTAGGATGACACCATTTTCCTTCCAATGATTTGCTTAATTCACTCGGTGAAGCTCTGGGGGATTGGTACCCAGGAGTAGGGTAATCAGTTGTCTAATAGTCTAAAGACAATCATGCCCCCATGCCCTTAAAGCTTTCTGGCCTGTGTTCAATGGACCACATAATGTGTTTGTTCAGTCAGAACCTTCTATGTGTTTATTGATCTAAATTTGATCTGCCTACTCATGGAACTTATCCAGTCCAGATTGAAACAAGAGTTTATTAAAGAAAGAAGCAAATCTTTCCTTGATTTCCACCTTGCATCTGTAGAAACCACTGAACACTGAGCAGCTTTGAATGGCACATCTGCTATGTGCCATTCTTAGAGAATTAAAGGTGGAATTATGGAGAATTTCTCTTGTCCATTGTAGAAGAAACTCTCTGTGCTGCTTTTCTTACAGGCTGGAACTAATGAACAGAGAGGCATCACAAGGGCTAGCACACTGAAAAATAAAACATAATTGGAAGAGACTGCATGAACAACTATTGTCACTAAGCTGGGCATGGTGACATAAGCCTTTCATCCAAGTGCACTGGAGGCCAGATGGTCCACAGTGAGTTATAGGTCAGCTAGGGCTGCACAGTCAGACTCTGTCTAAAAGTCAGAATGAAAATTAGATGTGTTTATATAAATATAAAGCATATTAAAAACAACATCCCCATCTCTGCATCCTCCCTCCCTTTCTTCCATCCCTCCCTCCCTCCCTTTCTGTCTCTCTCTCTCCATATATATATATATATATATATGTATATATATGTATATGGAGATGTGAGGGAGATGATTGATAATGATGAATCAAAGGAACAATTAGGAATATTTCCCTTTTAATTTTATGTGTATTAGAATTTGCCTGAATGGATGTCTGTGCAGTATGTATATACATGAAGTTCCCACAGAGGTCCAAAGAGGGTGTTGAATCCCCTGGTCCTGGAGTTGCATATGGTTGTGAGTTGTCATAAGAGTGCTGGGAATAGAATCTGGGTCCTCAGGAAAAACAGCTAGTGTTCTCAACCCCTAGGCCATCTCTCTACCTCAGGAGAGAACTATAGTATTATTTGAAAAAAAAAATTGGAGTATTTGTAAACCTAGCTAATAAATTTTATGTCAAATGCTGAGGAAGTGGACAAAGCTTCTGCTGGCACCAGGCTCCTATGTGGTACATATAGTTGCATGTAGGCAAACATTCATACACATAAAATGGAAATAAGTAAGCCTTTAAAATAAAAGAAAGAAAATGAAGAGACACTTTATTCACTATGAGAATGCAGGTACCAAGACATATGCGATAAAAGAGTATTATCTAGAACAAACAAAGACCTCTTTAAACTCAGCAGCAAGACGATAACTAATACAATTTTTTAATGGTCAAAAGAGATGAATAACCTTTTCAGTAGAAAATATACACAGACAAAAGGTAAGCAATGAGAAAGAGATCAAAAGGGCACTAGAAATTGTAAGTGAAAACATGATAGACATTACACATTAAGTGGAATGCTGTAGACCCAGAAGGCTGCCAGCATAATTGATAAATGCTAAGAAATATAAAGAACAACTGGAAGACTCATTTGTTGTTGATAGTAATGTAAATAACAGGATAAGTTGGAAGACAATTTGACATTTTCTTACAAAACTAAATATAACACTGTCATTGGCCACATAATCCAGAAACCCTTATAGGTTTCCTTCACATTTGCTCAGACAACTTGTAAATTTATGTCTACAAAAAAATGTTCATGATTTGTCTATTGCAGGTTTGTTTGCAAATGTCAAAACCTAGGAACAAGATGTCATTCAGAGAAAATGAGGAAATAGGTTAATATATCCAGAAAGTATAATGTTATTTAAGATTAAAACAAAATTAGTTATCATTTTTATGCAAAAGCATAAAAGAACTCAAAGGTGGTTATCAGGTAGGAAAAGAAAGTCAACTGAAAATACTGTGTTCTGAAAATTTTGTGATTTTTTTGATAGGACTCTGTGGAAAGGACAAAACTGTAGAGATGAGAGGATTAGTGGTTCCCAGGAGGTGAAGAAGGGGTGGGGATGAGGGATAATAGGCCATATATGGAGGAATTTAGAGAAGGAAATCTATTTTTCTCCCTACTGTAATGGCATTATGTCCTGGTAAAACTCATGGAATGTAGAAAAACACAAGTGAAGTCTAGTGCAAACTAATTATAATAAACGCTAGTATAAAGTAAACCAATTAGAATGAACTCTAATTAGAAAGAATTCTACTATGAACTATGGTCTTTGGGTATAATGATGTTCCATTGTAGGACTGTCTTTTATGACAAATATACCCTTGTAGTGAAGGCTTCAGTAATGAGGAAAACTGTATATTGTATGGACAGGGTACATGTAAACTCTGTAATTTCTATGCAGATTTTCTACAAATTGAAATATTCTCTAAAGTATAGTTTATCCACAAAATTATGGAAAAAGTGCCTGCACAGAACCAGTTTTGAGGCTCTAACTATTATTAGAAATATCCACCATTTATAATACACAATGCCCAGCATACCATTGACAACTGCTAAGTGAATTGATGGAAGCCTGAATGAGACATGACAGATTAGCTTGAGCTGAAAATGGCATGCTTTGAAATATCACAGCAAAGTAGAAAGCTAAAAACACAACAAAAGCTAGAAAGCAATTTCGAAAATTGTGCTCTGTGGTTGCAGTGGAATGTATTCTGTACTGAACAATTTATGCATGAAGCAATGCTTATAGGAGAAGTGGCAATGATATGAATGTTGTATATAACTATAAATTTTACTTTATTTTCATTTTCCCTTTTATTGAAAATAGAATCTTTTCTCATACAATATATCACAGGATAGTTTTCCTTCCCTCTACTGCTCTCAGTTATTCCTCACCTCCCATCCGCTCCAGATCCACTGCCTTTCTGTCTCTCATTAGAAAAGATCAGGCTTCTAAGAGATAACAGTTATACATGACAAAATAAAATATAGTAAGATAAAACAAAATCTATCACATTAAAGTTGGATACAGCAAGCCAATAGGAGGAAAGAGTCTGAAGAGATGGCTCAGCCATTGAAGGCTAGGCTCACAACCAAAAATATAACTATAAATTTTATAATGGCTTTGTAAACCAATAGTTTAGGTACTTAGAATAATATGTTTAGAAATATGTAATGATTTGATCTTATAGTACATTATTTAGAAACATCTAGTCTTACTATACTGCAGAATCTAACAATATTTATTCCCCATGACATTTGTTTCCTGACCACTCTTCTTAAAGTAGTCATCTCATTATTTAGTGTATCATGACTAACCACATACATTTAAGATAACTTACATTATTTTCTTTCATATCTCTGCTTTCACAGAACTAATGTGTGAATACTTGGACAAATCATGACACAGGCAGAACATGGAATATCACTTGACAAAAAAAAGGAATTAAGTATTGATGCATGTACCACCTTGGACAAGTCTTCAGAAAAATTGTATTAAGTGAAATAAGTTAAAACATTTAAGTCACACAGTATAGTATTCCAGTTACAAAACATTCTGGTAATGATAAAACCAAGGAGAGGAGACATGGATTCTAGGAAAACATGACCAGCTGAATGAAAAATGTGTGCAGTTATAAAGGACTAACCAAAGGATCTCTTGCTGATATATATATATCCCTCCTCTCTCCTTCTGTGAATATAATGTGCAATATATATGTTATCTAGCTACATACACACACCTATATATTGATACATATATTGTTGTGCTCTGGTTGTAGAAATTGCACCATGATTTTGTGAGATGATATCATTAGGAACAACTGGTATGAAAATAGAAAATTTCCAATTGAGCCCTGAACATGAGAACCTGATCTTCCGGCCCCCTTCCAGGAAATGGCATGTGGCCAGAACATCTGGTCTCGATAAACTGTTCCAAGAAAAGAGGGAGCAGAGCATGACCAAGCCTTGAACCGTGTTACTACCTGATAATATTTGCCTAGTTTAAAATAGCCAATCAAGTGTGTACCCTCCACCTTTCCCGCTTCCTTGAGTGCTCCCTCCCTGTTTGCGGTTTTTTTTCTTTAAAAAGTGACCAGATGTAAGCTTTGGGGCTCCTCTCCTCTATTCCTGTGCGAGTTATGAGTTGAGCCCCAGCGTCCGCCGGTCTATGAATTAAACCTCTAGCTGATTGCATCAAGTGACACCTCTTGCAGATGATCTGGGGTCGCCGTCTGCCCATGGGTGAGTGAGGGTCTCTCAGTTCGAGGGTCTTTCACTGGGTAAAGATTGCATTGGACCTCCTTGTCTAATTTCTTATTACTGTATATTCATATACAAATATATACATATATATACACAAATGTATTCGTATTTGTATATGAATTTTACAGTAAAATGCTTTACAAAAACATTGTTTTCAAAAATGTTTATGCCATATGAAAAACATTCTTATTATGATGCATAAGGATGTTTTAAACAATTACTAATTTAAGAAGACTATACATATTGGGCTTAGTAAAAGTATGTGTTTATATAATAATGCATTAGTGAATACTGGTTACAAAAATAACTAAGGAAAAGAGTCCATGAAGTTGAGATGAAGTTAGGGAGGAGGTATGGCGGAGACAGACTTGGAGGGAGGATAGGGTAGAGTAATTGATGTAATTATATCTAAATTAAAAATGATATTAAAAATTTCAAGTCCCTTCCAAAAAGAATAACTATTTGAAAGACCCTGGAGAGGGAAGTCCCTCACCCGAGACTCGGGATATCACGGCCACCCAAAAACTCGCAAGAGACCATCTTGATGCAATCCGCAAGAGGTTTATTTCAGGGATCAGCCTGCTGAGGCCGAAACTCGTATCCCACGCAGGGGTAGAGGAGTTGTGACCTCAAGTTGGAGGAGTGTAGGGTATTTAAAGAAAAAAAACAAACAAACAAACACAAACCAAGGGGTGAGGGGAAATACAAGTGGAAAGTACCAGCCCATTGTTTAGCTAGCCATGCAGGGGAAACACTCTATACTTGTTTTTCTCAGGAATGAATTCAATCTTACTTCACCATCTGCTTTGTGTTTAGCTAGTTCCTAGAGCCTGGGGCTCATGACCTGACTTGACTGACCTTCATTCTTGGTTCAGCCTTTTTATGGTCAGCTAAGTATCTGGGACATAGCTGGCCTAGCTCCACTCTGTCTGCCGGGGGGGGGGGGGGGGTCTTTAAAAATATCCATTCCTTTCATATTAAAATGCTGGTTTATCTTTGAATGGTAGGTGGGAGACTGCAGATTCTTCCTCCTTTGGGTACAATATGATATATTTCCCCTTTTAGACAATATTCCTAAACTGTACTTATAATCTTTGTAGGTCATAATCACCCATCCTGCCCAAATTCTAAACTACAGATCTTTCCAATAGGATGTCAGAGGAGGGACGTTATTGGACAACTGGTTCTGATATTAAATAAATTATAATTTTCTACTCTTCAGGAAGACTTTTATGATTAATGGGCTAATTTAACTGCACATCTTCAAGGCAATAATATTAATTAAAAAGAAGGCTGTAAATGACCTTTTGAAAGGGACTTATCGCTTAATTTGCCCACAAATGAGCACTTGCAATGACTTCTTAATCGACATCAGGAAGCTGGTTGGAATTAATGCTGGGATTCTTAGTTTCAGCCACTACAAAGAGCTCTCAGATTTCCCACAATCAGACCAGCCCTCTATTGTTCTTTAATTTACCTGGCCTTTCAGGCAGAAGTGAATGTAAGGCATTTATGGCTTTGACCTGAAAAACTGGCAATTTTCATTACTTTAGTTCTTGACCAAAAAGCTTTGGGAAATGCCAGCCTTTCCTAGGCCATTGTTGAATATGTTAATCATATCATTAACATCTTTCTTGGCAGAGGAAAGGGCTCTGCCTACAGAAAGTGGTAGGAAACTAGAGGAGGAGCCTTTGAAGACATATTTTTATTTTTAGGAGAAAAATGTTCTCCCTCCCACTCTCTTCCCTCCTAGACATAACATGGCTGCCTATCAGGTTTCTAAGTATAGATACATATGAAGCACAACTGTCTCATATGAGGACATCTTCATCTAACTTTACTCTAAATCAAAGTTAACAGCTGTGAATTATTCAGAATTGCCTTGGCATCCTTGAATTATCCAATAAAGATACTACCAGGACGCTTCTATATTAGTGATGGGCTGGGGTGAAGGTTAGCATGTTAGTCCAAGAGCTAGTAGTGTAGCATGCTGGGTATTTTAAGCTGAAGGAAACGGAGAAACAAAGCACAGGAGTGACCTCCATAAACCTCATATGAGAGACTTGGAACCATGAAAAGAAACACTGTTATTGTGGGAGACACCGGGGTAGAAGGATCTGAGTGAACTGGCCAGAATGGTTAGTTTAATTGTCAAATCGTCACAACCTAGATTCATTCAGGAGGATGGTAAGTTACAGCTGGCCTGTCTGGCAGGTAAGCTTTTACTCCCCTGTTCGGGTATCAGAGTACTGCAAGAATGTATCCCAAGAAATTAGAATTTCCCCAGTAATTCTTTGATGGGGAGAAGAGATAGCTGAAATGCTGAGAGTAGCCAGAGGACTTGTCTCCTGTCAAAAGATTGACAATTTGTTAAGTGACCTTATAGGAGAGACTGATTTGGAACTGAGATACTGTGCAGGGGAGCATACCTTGGCCTTATTGCTTTGTCTTGCTTTCTCTTTCAACTCTGTATCATGTCAGGACCCCCAATATGGGCAGGGGAAGGCTTCTTTGTCCCTCTTCCTAATGTGGCCAAGTTGATTAAATGTCCTTTTTCTGATTTTCACTAGTATTTTAAGTCTTCCAAATGTCTTATTAAGGGCAGATGGCCAAATTTGGCTTGTTGGAGCTGTAGCTCCTAAGTCTGATAACACAATGAGGCATTATCTACATTAGATTGGCCTTATCTGTGGGGAACTGTCCTAATGAAGTTAACTGATGTGTGAATTTCAAGTCCACTGTGGATGGCATCATTCCCTATACATGGGGGTTTGGTCAGTATGAGAGCAGATAAAGCTAGCTGAGTGAGTACCAATGACACACGTATGTAATTCTCTAGCTCCTGACTGTGGATGTGCTATAACTCACTGCTTTACGTTTCTCTCACCTTAGCTTACATGATGGACTGGAAATTTTAAGTCAAAAAAATTCTCAGTTCCTTAAGTTGATTTTGTCTATATATTTATTACAACAGAAATAAAATTAGAACCCTGGCCTTCTAGATAACTTCCTCCCTCCCTCATTATCAATACATCTTACTCACATCCTTACACATATCTATGACCAAAATTTCTTTATCAAACCTGGACTTAACTATTTCTTCAGACTTTCCTTTCCATACAAAAGCTAAACTAAATGCATTTGCATACTTGTCTCTCTCTTTTTTTTTAATGTTTATTTATTACTTCAGGTTACATCTCCATCACAGTGCCCTCTTTCCACTCCTCCCAGTCCCATCCTCCCACACTCTACCCCCTAATCCTTCCATCCCACTCCTCTGGAGTGGAGTGTCCCTACATAACAGTCCCCTACCCCAGTTCAGCAGTCATATGAGGGCCAAGAGCCTCCTCATACACTGGGGGCCTAAAAGGCAGCACCACTAGGGCAAAGTGTCTCATTGATAGGAAACAAAGTCGATGTTCCTGTTCCCTTTGGTGCATTGGCTGTAGTATAGTTATCCTGTACTATATGGCTAAAATCCAATTATAAGTGAATACATACCATGTGCATCCTTCTGATTCTGGGTTTGCTTGCTCAGAATGAGCTTCTCTAGTTCCATCCATTTGGGTGAAAATTGCATGATTTCATTGTTTCTGATGGCTGAGTAGTATTCTATTGTTTAGATGTACCATTTTTTTTTTTTTATCCATTCCTCGGTTGAGGGACATCTGGGTTGTTTCCAGTTTCTAGCTATTACAAGTAAAGCTGCTATGAACATAGATGAGGAAACTTCCTTGTGATTTGGTAAGGAATCATTTGGATGTCTACCCAGAAGTGGTATGGCTGGGTCTTGAGGTAGGGCTATTCTGAATCTCTAAGATATTGCCAGACTGAATTCCACAGTGGTTGTACCAGCTTGCACTCCCACCAGCAATGGAGGAGAGTTACCCTTTTTCTACACCCTTGCCAGCATGTGCTGTCATTTGAGATTTTGATCTTAGCCATTCTGACAGGTGTGAGATGGAATCTCAGAGTCATCTTGAGTTGCATTTCTCTGATGATTAAGGATGATGAGCATTTCTTCAAGTATCTCTCAGCCATTAGGAATTCCTCCTTTGTGAATTATCTGTTTAGCTCCTTTCCCAATTTTTTGATTGGATTATTTGCTTTCTTGGTATTTTTTTTACTACTTGAGTTCTTTGTAAATTTTGGATATTAGCCCTCTGTCAGATGGGGTTGGTGAAGATCAAAGCTTTTCAGTTCATGTGGTCCCATTTATTGATTGTTGGTCTTAGAGCCTGAGCTGTTGGTGTTCTGTTCAGGAAATTGTCACCTGTGATGATGAGTTCAAGGCTTTTCCCCACTTTCTCTTCTAGTAGATTTAGTGTGTCAGGCATTATGTTAAGGTCTTTGATCCACTTGGACTTAAGTTTTGTACAAGGTGATAAGTATGGGTCTAATTTCATTCTTTTACATGACGACATCCAGTTAGACCAGCACCATTTGTTGAAGATGTCTTTTTTCCATTGTTTTCTTATTGTACAGGATTGATTTAGCTATTCTAGGTTTTTCTGTTATTCCATATGAAGTTGAAAATTGCGTTTTCCAGGTCTATGAAGATTTGTGGTGGTATTTTGTTAAGAATTGCATTGAATCTGTATATTGCTTTTGGCAGGATGGCCATTTTTATTATGTTGATCCTACCTATCCATGAGCATGGGAGATCTTTCTATCTTCTGATGGCCTCTTCAATTTCTTTCTTCAAGTTCTTGTCATACAGGTCTTTCATTTGCTTGGTTAGAGTTACCCTCAGGCATTTTATAATGTTTGCAGTTATTGTGAAGGGAATTGTTTCCCTAATTTCTTGTGAAGCCCATTTATTTGTTGTAACCGAACTTTTAAATTATTATTTAACACTTATTTATTTATTACTAAATTCACTTATAACAAACACCAACAATTTCTTAACTATTAATCCTATAAATTCCTACAACCCCTTTAACCTATCCACTAAACCTATTGATAATTATAACAACTACTTTCATAACCTTTTAGAATGATACAGTCTCTGGGGCAGGTCCTTAGTCGTCAGGAACACAGTCTTTTTTGTAGATTCTTTAACGCACTTAGCAGTCCTTTTTCTGGATCTCTCAGATGCAGGTTCGTCAGG
>CAJQZJ010000845.1:1987746-2011568 GCA_907164525.1 Lophiomys imhausi | reverse complement strand
AGCCAATCAAGTAAAGCCACATGGTGCTATCTTAGAGGCCCACGTATAGCCAATCAAGTAAAGCCACATCAGCGGTCTTAGCCAAATATGGACTTGTTTACCATCGAGAGCGCTCACCGTCGGGCTGGTGGAAGGCGGAGACCAGCGCCATTTTTAAGGCGCGGCACGTCGCAGCTCTCTACAATATAACATATAACATAACATTTTGCTGCAGACATGGTCACAGGCCAATCTGATTCTTCAATTGAGGGTCCCCTTTCCCAGGTGACTAGATTGTATTATAACAAAAACTAACAGAACAGTGGCCAGTTCACATACCTGGCAAGGGATGCTGGCTATTGGCAAGAGGCCCCTTTTTTTCCTAATTGGGCCTCTCTATAAAACTCTTTAGAATTATCATGACTAAGAAGCTGTCTTTCCCCAGAGCCAAGAGAGCAGAGCAAGAGCCAAGGGAACTTTTGTGACCTCACCTGAAAAGCCATATACCCTTATGTGTTTTGTGTTGACAATTGAGATGTGCCAGCAGTTAAGAGTACCTGCTGCTTGTTCTTCCAGAGGACGATTCCCAGCAACCACATGGCAGTTTCAGGGGATCCAATAGACTCTTCTGGAATCTAAGGGCACCAGGAACACACATGATGCATAAACAGACAGACATGTAAAATTTTGAAAAGCCACATCCTGCTATTTTCACATTATCCCCAAGGTTACATGTGTCGCTCTCATTCAGTGTGATAGGAGACTAGCCAACATAATAATTGCCATAGGGAACACAATAAAATGTAGCTTTTCTTCTCATAGGTTCAAGACACTCATTTGCCCTTTCAGAGGCAGCAATAATTTAAAAAAAAACATTTCTTGATTGATTTTATTTTTTCAGGATTGTATACCTGCCACACCATGCATGTAGAAGTCAGAGGACAATTTGTGAGAGTTGATTCTCTACTTCCACCATGTGAGTTCCAAGGATTGAACTCAGGTCCTCAGGTTTGGCAGCAACCTCCTGTGCCCACTGAGCCATCTTGCCAGTTCCCAGTAGTATTTTATACACACACACACACACACACACACACACACACACACACACACACACATACACACACACAATTGCATTCACCCATCAATATATCTTTCCACTCCATGTCTGTTTGATTGGTTGGTTGGTTGGTTGGGTCGGTCGGTTTGGTTTTTGAAGACAAGGTTCTCTGTCTGTCCTGGACTCACTTTGTAGACCAGGCTAACTTTGAACTCACAAAGATCTGCCTGCCTCTGCCTCCCGAGTGCTGGCATTAAAGGCGTGCACCACCATGCCCAGCTATTACAGACAGCTGTGAACTATATATGGGTGCTGGGATTTGAACCCAGGTCCTTTGGAAGACCAGTCAGTTTTCCAAACTGGCCCTTCTTTTGCTGCTGCAGTGGGCTATTCCTATTGTGCCATAAATCAGTTTATCCTTCTCATGGGTGGGTGGGTGGATAGTTTCCAGCTGTCTAGTATAAGCAATGTTGTCCTGAATTAACAGATGTTATATCCTTTTGCACAGGCATTAGAATATCAAAGACAAATTCCTACAAGTGGACCAGCTAGCAGGAGGGCTTGCTTGTTTTTTTTTCCTGGGATTCATGTTGCCCTTCGCAAATGTTACCTGTAACAACTAGTACCCCCTCCTGCTCAGCCAAGAATGGGTAATGTGCTAGGAGCTCTGAGAAGCTGAAAAAGTAATTTAAAACGCAGTATCATGTGTCCCTGTTACTTGCTTTTTAAGGTTGCTCCAGATACTTTTTTAAAAAGATTTTGTGTGTGTGTGTGTGTGTGTGTGTGTGTGCACGTGCATGTGTGTGTGCATGTGTGCATGTGTGCATGTGTGTGTTTATCTTTTGGGTGCCCAAGAGGGTGCAGGACTTCCTGAAGATTGAGTTACATGTGGATGTGAGGTACTCAATAGATGCTGAGAACTGAACTCTGACCCTAAGGAAGAAGGACAAGTACTCTTAACCCTTAGCCATCTCTCTAGCCCTGCTGCTATACTCTTTCCTCAACCCTCATTCTTCTAGTTCTCAATCTTCCTGATGTTGAGAGTCTTTAATACAGGTCTTCATGTGGTGGTAACCCCTCAACCATAAATTATTTTTGCTGCTACTTCATAACTGTAATTTTGCTACCATTGTGAATTGCAATGTAAATATCTGTGTTTTCCGATGGTCTTAGGTGACTCCTTTGAAAGTGGTGTGGGGGTTGCGACCCACAGGTTGAGAACCACTCTTCTATGCTATGTGTTTGGCTTTTTTCCTTCTCTGTCTTTCTTGTCCATAGCCTCTAAAATTCCTGTTCTTGCCTTAAACATAGTAGGTGAGTTCTTTTAACAGATAAATATTCAAGGCTGACTCTCTAATGCCAAGATGGTTTGGGTCCAAAATACCCCCTATATTCATGTATTGAACACTTGGTAGTGTACTGTCTAGGGAGATGAGAACAACTTTGGAAGATGGAACTTAGTCAGAAGTGGGTCACTGGGAGCAGGCTGTTATCTCTGGCTTCTTCCTGTCTTGCTCTCTGCTTGGCTATGATATGAACAAGCCACAGTTGTGAGCTTCCCACCACCATGGGCCGACAACCCTCTTGCGCCATGCTTTTCTGCCAAGATAGACTAGAATTCCCTGAACAATGCACCGAAATAAATGTTTCCTCCATTAAGTTGCTCCTGTCACTTGTCTTGTTTCAGTAATTAAAAAGTAACTAACACAGTTCTCTAAAATAAATGGACATGATAGAGTATCTGCTCCACTCTCCACAGTGTTCCTGTTCTTTTTGCTCATGAATAAATGTGTGCGCGTAGGTTTATGTTTTGACTGTGAACTCCCTGTCTTAGTTATTTTTCTATATCTGTAAAGAGATGCCAAGGCCAAGGCAACTTATAAAAAAAAAAGCATTTCATTTTTGGGAGCTCATAATTCCACAGAGTTAGAGTGCATCACCAACATGGCAGGGCCCATGGTAGCAGGCAGTCAGGCATGACACTGGCTGAGAGATTTCATATGGAAACAACAAGCACAAGACAGACAGACAGACAAAGACTAACCGGAAATGGAATGGGCCTTTTAAGCCTCAGAGCCTACCTGGAGTCACACACCTCCACACATCCTAATCCTTCCCAAGCAGTTCTACCAAATACAGAACAAGTATTCAAATACGAGCCTATGGGGGCCATTCTTATTCAAAACACTCCAAGGCCAGAGACAGCTGCATTCATCTATGAAGCCAGGCAGGGTGCCCCATGACTGTTAAAAGAATGAATGACCCAAATGGAACTTTGTAAAGCATGCTGCCAAAGACCTCATGACTTTATTCTGAGCAATTAGCTGTGTCTAACACTCTGAAGATTATACTTACATGTGACATTGTCTTCATCTGAAGCATTTTTTTGAAAAGCATTCTTTATTTTCATATCTTTTTCTACTCCTGTGTCTTCATTGAGGCCTTGAGGGGAAATCCCTGATGTGAGACAGACTGGGAGGATGGACACAGTGACCAGATACACATCGGGAGAACACACAAAGGATAAATACTGCTGCCTCAGAAAGACGAGGGGTGGGACACTGTGCAGCTTCTCAGTTGGGTGGGTACAAATGTGACCTGTGAACAGAATCTGGATTTGCCCAATTTTTCTTGAGGTCTTTTCTTGAAACTCATTCTCTTTATTTTATTTTTTATTTATGCTTATATATGAGGGGTGGGTGATGCACATAGCTTTAATCCTAACATTCCAGAGGAAGAGGCAAGTCGATTTCCATGAGTTCAAGACCAGCCTGGTCCTGTCTCCAAACTACAATGGTAGATAGAGATGGAGGTTGGGTGTTGTGAATACCTGCAACCAGCTTTATGATCTGTCAGTTACAACAGTGGGGCTCTGTTTTTACTTTTCTTTTTCTCTTCGATTCATCCTACTCACTTCATTCCCTGTACATGCCAGGCAAGTGCACTGAGCCATGTCCTAGTCTTGGTTTTGTTTTTTTCAGTTTTACTAAGTTGTCTAACCTGACCTAGAATTTACTATCCTCCTGCCTCAGCCTTCCAAGTGTTGAGATTATAGGCATGAATCATTATACCTGCTTTAAAGAAATTGTTTTCCCAACATTTTGCTGTGAACTTTTTTTTTTTTTTTTGAGACAGTGTTTCTCTGTGTATCAACAGTTCTGGCTGTCCTGGATTCCCTTTGTAGACCAGAATAGTGTTGAAAGTACAGAGATCTGCCTGCCTCTGCCTCCTGAGTGCTGGAATCACAGGCACGTACCACCTCTTGTCCTGAACTTTTCATACTGACCCAAAGTCTTAAAATTAAAATAGAGGCCTGGTTTTGTATGGTGTGGGGACACGGCAGCCAGCCCTCGCCTGATGGCACTGTGCTTTTGCATGCCCAGAAATGAGCAGCTCTATCCAGTCACTAGATCATCAGTGCCCAGACACCTACCTGAGTGATAATTTACACAGGTCCCCATGGTGACTAACCTTAATATGGAGCCAGGCTTCCCTTTGTTGACCTTTTGCCCTGGAATGCCTGTGAGATCTAATGGCCTGCAGGTGAGATAAGAATAGGATAATGGGCTGTGAGGCACTAAAAGCTGCCTTGGAGTCTGTAAAACCTGCTTATCACTATGGGAAAGGGATAAAATGATATTTTATTACTATATATCGGGAAAGTAAGAAACAACTGAGGGAAGCAGAACAGTTCTGCCCAGCTATGGATTCCATGCATAGTTGTAGTACACACCTTTCTGATGTCCACCTCACCTTAACCCCCTTCAGCATGGCAGGCTGTATTGGCTTTAAGGGCACCATCCTTAAGCTAGCAGTAAGAGTAAATTCATTTAATCTAAATCTGAATTGAGTCTAAGCCTTTGTTTTCCCACAGAGCCACGAGCTGAGAATAGTTTCCACATTTTTAAGGGTTAGAATGAAAATGAAGCAAAGGAATGTTTCATAACACATTAAAATTATACTAAATTCAAATACCAGCGTCTACACTCAGATTCGCTTCAGTGTTAGCCGTGACTGCTTCAGCTCTTCAGTGCTGGTCTCAGAGACCCCTTCGCCTACTAAGCCCCAAATACTAACTGCTTGACCCTTCACACAGACAGTTTGCCAAACCCTGACTTAGGTTTACCAATTAGTCAATGGTTTTTGTGTGGCTCTGGGATGGAACCCAAGGCCTTGCACAGAATCACAAAACCCTCCTCCAGCTATCCAAGGCTTAAGAGTTTGTTGCTGTTACCCCTAAGCATGTTACTGGTTCTTTTACATTTTTTTTTCTGGGATGAAATCCAGGCCCTCTATCCCTGGGCTACATCTCCAGTTCTCTGCTTCTTACACCAATCACAGGAAATAGCAGGTTTAAAGTGAGGAGAGGTACACACTGTTTGGTGTCCAGACAGAACTTGATAAACAAAGCAATGATAATTCCAGGAATTTTTTCACACAGGGATTTGCAAACAAAACAAAACAAAAAAACCAACCAACAAACCAACCAAACAAACAAACAAAACAAAAAGCCTAGGCCTCCTGATCCTGGTAGTCTGGAAACCAGCTTTTCCCAGAAAGGATTTTTAGCCACGGAAGCAGAAAAGGCCTCCAGGAAACTTCATTTTTTTCCTTAGCTGTGGCTTGGCTGACTCAACATCTGCCTTTTCCTGAGTCACAAGTTTGTTCTCTTCTTTGGAGGAGGGAGGGAACCCTCCACTCAAGCCTCCCCACCCACAGCCAGGCCCCACTGGGAAGAGATGGGAAGCTGGATGATCTGCTTCTGCTGCTACAGGGGATTTCCCACTCATTCACGAAGCTGCAGGGGATGCTGGGAGACAGTGGAGACTGAATTCTAAGTGGGCCCTGAATCACCAGTGAAATAAAGTTGGAGGAGTTTTCTGCCTCCAGGATCAACAGGTAGTCCTTCCTTGAAACTTCTTTCTCTAGGCAGCCACTGTCTCCCAGGTACTGTGTTGGTTGCCAAGATGGCATCACAATAAACAAAACTGTTCTGCCCTCACAAGGGACCATCCTTGCCACCTCCACTTCTCCCTGAGATGTTCCTCCTTGGTATGGAGATGGGGGAGGAAGACCAGGGGATTCAGGCAGTCATGAAACACGGCCTCAAAGACTCAGCTTGAAGACTCCTCCACACAATCAGTGTGTGCACTTGGGATGGCATTTTCAGTGTCCTACCTCAGCTGCTTGGTGGGACTGGAATACTGTCTCTGTTGAAAAGCACAGACCCCTCATTTGTGCCCACAAGGGAAGTAAAAGATGGATGAGAGCCTGTTGGGGTAGTGTTAAGCATTCTAAATGTTTAACTGGTCCTGTTTGCTGTCTGTAACTTATATTGATTCTGATTGGTTAAATAAAATGCCAAGGCCTGAGATTGGGCAAAGACAGAGAAAGGTGGGACTTCCTGAGATTAGAACAGGAAGCCTGTGCTTTAGACAGAGAATTAATGCATTCCAGCCAGGAGAGGCAGGAAGAAGGAGGCACACACACCATGGGTTAGAAAAAAGAACCTCATTCCACATGGCCAGGAACATCAGCATATTGTGGAGAATGCCCATCCAAGGGGACATATGTATATATGGGGTCATATTTGGGTAATAGAATTAAGAGCTAGCTTAGATGGGCTAGGATTGCACAATTCAGGCCAAGGCTTGTAAAATCCACGTGGTGTCTGTGTGTACTCTTTTATAATGGCTGCTTAAAAATTAACAGCTGCCGAACCAATTAAAGATAATATAAATACTAGTAATTTAATTATTTCTCTACAAATGGCACCGAATGTAATTTAATTAATTTTTTTTACAAGAACCCAGCATTTCTGCACCCACCCCTCCACAGGGTTTCTCTGCCCTGGCTGTCCTGGAACTCACTCTGTAGCCGAGGTTGGCCTTGAACTCACAGAGATCCAAGTGCCTCTGCCACAGTGCTGGGATTAAAAGCGTGTGTCACCACTGCCCAGCTCTGCCTGCATTTTTTTCTTTAATCTGAGGTCAGTCCACCTGCTTACCTCACATGTGGGCTTGTTACTCACCAAAGGCTCTGAAAACAAGAGAGATCTAGCCTCTTTCATGGCATTCACATAGGAAGCATCCTACCTTCAGCTTTTACAATGTCCTGTTCCAACCTCTCAAAAGGGACCCAGAGGTCTGTAGTTTTAAGACCAAATTTATGGATTCTGGAGATAGCAAAGCCTTTCGATCTATCACCCCTACCCTTCCCCAGCTACCTTCAGACAATGATATGTGACTGGCCTGCCTTAAAATCATGAGGTCCACCAAGCATGGTTGCGCAGGCCTTTAGTCCCAGCACTTGGGAGGCAGAGGCAAGCAGATCTCTGTGAGTCCAAGGCTAACCTGGTCTACAGAGTGAGCCCAGGACAGCGAGGTATACATAGAAAAACCTGTCTCTGGAAAACCAAAATAAATAACTAAATAAATATCATGAAGTCCTCTCACCCCTGCCCTAGTTCTCCATCTATTTAAAACTAAAGCTCATGTCAGTGCTCCGAAGATAAACTTGGGTCACTGAATGCCTTCATCTGTGAATGAAAAATGAAATAAGGATGTGATGCTCCTAGGCATGGTGGAGGAGAAGGTTTTTTGTAGACAAGAGGGAGAACATTGTGTAAGTCAACTGAAGGAATCCAGAGTGAAAATGGCCGGCAGACAGAACGGGGCCATGTAGGAAGAGGGGGCAGGGGAGAGGGGAAAGCAAGAAGCCAAAGGCCCAGGAAAGCCAGAACCAAGAGCAACACCCAAGAGGCAGCAGGGAAGCCCAACCCAGTTCCCAGCTGGAGAGTTTAAGGTAGAGGGTAAGGTATGCAACCAGAGTGACTGACTGTAACAGGCCCTGAGAAATGCTGGGAGAACCTGGCAGCATCTACTTTGATGTTTGTCTGGGGTCTGAGAGCTAAGAGAGTTTAAGTTCCAATCTCCGTTCTCTGCCTTGGACCATCACTCATCTCTTGAGCTAGTGAATGCAGATGCACAGTGGCCCAGCCTACGCTTGGAAACTCAGAGCCAGGCTTTGTCTTGAAACTCCAGTAATAGTTATGACCTAGACTTCAGACTTCAGACTCTGTCTTTTTCCTCTAGACTGTGGAGAGTTTGGCTACCCCACTAACTCTGGGCTACAAAGTCAAATGGGATACATCCATGGGTAGGGGAGGCCTAGAGTTAGAGAGTGGTGGGGTCTGTGGTAGATGAAAGAATATGAACCCCATCTAAAGGGGTCAGTTTGCTGTAGAGAACTAGGCCAGTATTTCCAAATCCTTGATTGGCTGATTGAGATAAGATTTCATTATATAGCCCAGGCTGCCCTCAAACTAAATACTTCTGCCTCAGCCTCCTGAATGCAGAGACCACAGGCATGTGCCACCCAGGCCTCCAAATTTTCTAATTAAAGATAAGGTGGAATCAGGGCTGGGGATACATCTCATTGATGTAGCATTTGCCTAGTATGTGAGGCCCTGAGTTGAAATCCCACTACTGATGAGACTAAAAGTCTCAATTTTTATGTAAATTCTCCCCATCTGAAATGTTCACAACAGTGCATTTGCTAAATGTTTAAACAAATTTCAAGCCTAAAAGAAATGTTCAGTAGAACTGGGGGTGGTGGCACAAGCCTTTAATCCCAGAACTTGGGAGACAGAACCAGGCAGATCTCAGTGAGTTCCAGGCCAGTCTGGGCTACAAAGCAAGTCCAGGACATCCAGGGCTACTCAGAGAAATCCTGTCTCAAAAACACAAAAAAAAAACAAATTAAAAAAAAAAGTTCAATAAATGCTGATGGAGTTAAGGGTGTGGGTGATGGTGGGGATTAAGGGATAGAAGGCTGGAGACCCAGTTTGAGTAAGGGTCTGTCCCTAACATCAACAACCAGAGGGCCACATCAGTCCTTTCCAATGCCTCTTGTCCCCTCTTGCCTTGATGTTGGCCAGCAGGCACCAGGCTAACCAGAGCCTGCTCATATAGGGGCAAGGCCTCTATGAGTTTGGGGTCAGCCTGGTATATATGGAGAGTTTCTGGCCAGCCAGGGATAACAACAACAATAAAAAGAGAGAGAGAGAGAGAGAGAGAGAGAGAGAGAGAGAGAGAGAGAAAGAGGGAGAGGGAGAGGGAGAGGGAGAGGGAGAGGGAGGGAGGGAGGGAAGGAAGGAAAGAGAGAGAGAGAAAGAAAGAAAAGAAAAGAAAATGAGGGAAGGAGGGAGGGAGGAAGGGAGGGAAGGAAAAGAATGGCTGCTTCGGGATCCAAGGAGATCTCTCTGCGGAGGCGATACTGAAATAAGGGAGAAGTGCAAGGGTGGAAGTGGAACCAACTCAGTGGTTCTGAGGAACCGGAAGAGGACAGTGGAAGAGGACGTGCGTGGGAGCAGGTGAGACAGGAAAGCGAGCTTAGAATTGAGTTCTGAATGTCACCGGCAGGCAGGATGGGGTCCTTGACCTCTTCATCTTGGAGCAACGTGAGGAGTACACCGGGTCCACTAAAACTCACCTACTTCCTCCCGTGTGTTTTTGACATTTTACAACTAGAACAAAATTATAAAGTTCTGTTGGCCTTTAATAAAACGCGTGTCACTGTTGCTGAGAAGAGACACATCAAGATAGCAGGAACATCTGAGGGCCCACGGTCCCACCATCCCGTTGCCTCCATCATGGACTGTTCCCCGGAACCCCGCCAACTCAGCCTTCCGCGTGGCGGCCCAGAAGGCTGGGGACAAGACTCCAACCGGAGATCAGCCTCGTGACCCCACGCAGAACCCGCGCTGACCAGTTGACCATCCAGCGGTTCAACGACGCCCGCGCACATTTCTGAAGAACCCGGGCGGACTCCACCCCGGCCTGCGTGCCAGGTCTCCGACTGGCCCAGCGGCCCTCGAAGGGGCGTGGCCAGGGGGGTCGGAACCCGGAGGCGCGGGCGGCGCGGTGACATTCCGTGCACCGACTGTGGGGGCACGCGGGTCCCCGCGAGAGGTAAGCAGGCTACAGCACCGGGAAGCGCTCCCTTCCTGCCCTCCACCCCGCCAAGTCCTCGGCTGCGGATCGAGGTGGCCTCGGGAATCCGTATCTGAGGGCTCCACTGGGAGGGGGCACGCTTCTTGGTGGCTTCTGGGGTCTCCTTGGGAAGCGGTTGACAGCGGGGACTCTAAGGCCCCTGAGTCCCCGGGCTGTGCGTGAGCTGTAAATCAGGGGAGGGTCCTCCGCAGGGTCTCTGCCCGCACCTTGTCCCACGATGTTCCGGGAGTCGGGTTGGGAGGGACAGCTCTGCTGGCTTCTGATTAGGAATCCACCCTGACGAGTTTGAGTTTGCAACTTTTTGTGTAGGAAGTTACTGGGGTGGGACAGGGCCCGGACTCCTCCTAGGGAACACCTGAAAAGATGTGTCGCCAGTCCTCAGCGGGAGGGAAAACGCAGCTCCGAGTTACTCTGAAACTTGTGCGCTCGCCCAGAGGGCGCAGGCCTTGGAGTTTGAACACAGTTGATATCAGATTGCATAGGGTTAGAGGCCGCGGAGGAGGGGCGATCAGCGCCGGGGTTTGTGTAAGATGAAGTGCCTCTTTTGCTGTGCGAGCTGCCCACGTCAGCCTCAGAGCTGCCTAGAATGGTCCGGCCAGTTTCTTGAGCACTGGGACCTGGCCAACCCTGTCCCGCCAAGGAAGGAGGAGTTTGGCACTGTGGCCTGCGGGATGGGACAGGCCACCCTGTGTTATGCGGTGAGAGAAGGCACTAAGGTCAGGCAGCAGAAAAGATTACACACTGGACTTTAAGAATTTCTAATTCTGGGTGTGGGCTTTTGGGGTGTGGGGGTTGTTTAAAATGGAAGAGATCATGCCGTTCAGGAGTCATTCTTTCCTTTTCATCATGTGAGTTCCCGGGACGGAACTCACAGTCGTTCTTGGCCACAAGCATCCTTACCCCCGAGGCATGTTGCCCAACTAGATTTTGTTTTTTTTGAGATAAGATCTCATTGTATAGACCAAATTGACCTAGAACTCTCGTCCTACCTCATCTTCGCAGGTGTTGGATTATAGGCATGCTCCCTGGACCAAAGTTTCTCTTCCTTGGCTTAGAGCTTGTTTGGAAGCTCGGCTACTAGCCACTAGCCGAGGTTCTAGTGTAGTAACTGTGAAGGGGTTTGGTGCTTTCTCTGGTTGAGCGTTTTTGTGGGGACTGAATTACGTCAGCTATGTGCTTAAATTAACATTGTGCCTAGCAGAGAGTAGGTGCTGAGAAAGTGGCACCTAAGGGTTCATTTTCCTTATTCTGTTTTCCTAGAGGAGGATTCCAGAAAGTCTCAGTGACTCAACTGGGTAGTACCACTCCATTACTACCCTTGTAATAAGTCCGAAATGCTTACCAATGCCTGTGTAACCTGATGCCTCAAGCCTTCTTCCTGAGTTCAGAGCCCCCTTTTTTCATTAATTAGTTTATTTTACATCTCAATGGCAACCTCCCTCCTCTCCTCCCATCCCCCCCCTCCCACCCACTTCCCCCATTACCACCACCCCCACCCCCACACCCCCACCCGGTACCAACCCACACTGGCACATCAAATCCCATCAGGACTAAGTGCCTCCTCATCCACTGAGACAAGAAAAGGCAGATCTGCTAGGAAAATGGGATCTAGAGGGAGGCAACAGACACCAAATCAGAGATAGTCCCTGCTCCAGTTGTTAGGGGATCCACTTGAGGACCCCCTAACAGCCCATCAGCTTTATATGTGTAGTGGGCCTAGGACCACCCAGACCTCTCTTACGGACTGTGCCACAGTGGGCAACAGGAGATGGTGGGTAGCATCAGGACCTTCAAAGCCTGTGTGACTGTCAGCCATATCCAGGCACAGGGTACCTTGTGAATTTTACATGTGTAAGGGGCCAGAGAGTAAATACATTTTAGATTGTGTTAGCCTGAGTGTGATTGTATTTTACTAAGGTTGCATTTAGGAAGGCTGGCAGTGGGTTTGATTGGGTCTGAATTTTTATTCCTGCTTTTAGATCACGTTTCCTCCTTGGCTATCATGTGTTACTCTATGATGGGCATTTGGATTGCTTCTGCCTCTTGGCTTTAGTAAACATACACAAGACTATAGATATTCCTTCCAATCCCTTTGAAGGTGGGAAGGAATCCCTTTTGGAGGACTCAGAGTGGGAAAGTTAAGTGTATGGTAAATCTATTTTTAATTTTTTGAGTAGTCTTTAGATTGTTTTCCATAGTAGCTATGTCATTTTTCTTCTGAAGATGCATTTATTAATTTTCTGAGTGTTTCTATGTATATGCACCACATGTATGCACCTGATGTGGGTGTTGAAAACCAAACCTGGGTCCCGGAAAGAGCATCAGAGAACCATTGAGCCATCTCTCCAGCCCACAGAATGCGCTAGCATTCTACATTCCTAGCAGCAGTGCACGCCTTCTCCACTTTTTCCACTCCGGCATTTACTTTGATAGGAGCCTTCCAATGGGTATGAGATCTGCTCCCGTTTTTTGTTGGTTCAAAATGTGTGTGTGTGCTGTCTGAGGACTGCTCCCTTCACTGTAGTGAACAATGGAGTGTTCATTACTCCTTTTGGTCCATTTATACCTCATGCGAGGAGAGCCTGTTTTGTTTTTAAGATTTATTTTTATTCATGTGTCTGTGTGACGGAATGTCACATGTGTGTGAATGCCTTGGAGGCCAGAAGAGTGTCAGATCCCTGGAGCTGGAGTTACAGGCAGTTGTGAGCCACCCATTGTAGGTACTGGAATCCAAATTCTGGTCCCCAGGAAGATCAAATGTGCTCTTAAACTGCTGAGCCACTGCTCTAACCCCAAACCATGGCTTTTATTCTTCCTCTGCTCCTAAGTGTTTCACTTGTCTACTCTTAAGCCACTGCCCCTTTGGGTCTCCTGGCCTCTTCACAGTGAGATATTACACACATTGGCCTGCAGCACAATGCCTGGTGACCATGGAGGTAGCATGCTGGCACATTAAGGGACACAGTTTGGTTTTGTCAGATTCTTTCAGCCAAGAACTGGTGATCAGGTGGCAGAATGGATTGAGGTTGCAAAGTTTGAAGCCACGATCAGCAAACTAAAAATAGTTATTGCATCAGGTGGTACTGGCAGCACTTCTTAGCCCTGAAGGGGCCAGTGAAACAGGACTGAAGAGGTTCAGTGTTTCCTCTTGGCTGACCTCCTGTCCCCGCCCTTCCCACCTCCCTACCTCCTAGTTCCCACAGGCAGCCTCATACAGAGCCACAGTATGGTGACCTAGAAATGTGTGTGTGCCTGTGTGTGTGTGTGTGTGTGTGTGTGTGTGTCTCAGCAGGTGTTTGTATGTGGCAAGAGGTAAACTCTTTATGGGGGGAGGTTAGGGGTTCGAGACAGGGTTTCTCTGTGTAGCCCTGGCTGTCCCAGACTCACTTTGTAGACTAGGTTGGCCTCGAACTCACATCAATCCACCTGCCTCTGCCTCCCAAGTACTGGGATTAAAGGCGTGCACCACCACCTTTACCACCAACTGGTAAACTCAACTTTTGCATCCTCCCAACAGATGGGAGTAAGGGCTCAGTCTCAAAGAGAGGTTCATACACATGGCACCTCCTGTGTGCACGGCACAGTTTTAAGAATTGTTGATACAGTCATTAGCAAGAAAAGGCTTCTGTTCTGTTGGCGCTAAGGACTTAGTGGAAGCAACAGGGTGCAAACATGCAAACAAATCAGGGAAATACCAGGGTTTGTTGTTGTTGTTTTGGGGTGTGTGTGTCTGTCTGTCTGGCTGGCTGTGTGTGTCTCTGTGTGTGTGTGTGTGTGTGTGTGTGTGTGTGTGTGTGTGTGTGTGTGTGTGTGTTAAGGCCAAAGATTGATGTCTGATGTCTTCCTCATATGCTGTCAACCTTCGTTTTTTTGTTGTTGTTGTTTTGTTTTTTAAGATTTATTTTACTTTTAATTATGGGTATACATTTATGGGTGCTCTTAGTTAGAGTTTCTGTTGCTGCAATAAAGCACTGTGACCAAAAAGCAAATTAGCAGGAAAGGGTTTATTTGGCTCACACTTCCACATTGCTCTTTATCATTAAAGGAAGTCAGGACAGGAACCCAAACAGGTCTGGATCCTGGAGGCAGGAGCCGTTGCAGAGGCCATGGAGGGGAGCTGCTTACTGGCTTGCTTTCCCTGGCTTGCTCAGCCTGCTTTCTTAGAGAACCAAGGACCACCAATCCAGGGGTGACACCACCCACAATGGACTGGGCCTTTCCCCATCAATAACTAATTAAGAAAATGCTAGCCAGGCATGTAGGCACACGCCTTTAATCCCAGCACTCAGGAGGCAGAGGCGGGTGTATCTCTGTGAGTTTGAGGTGAGCCTTGTCTACAAAGTGAGTCCAGGACAGCCAGGGCTACACAGACAAACCCTGTATCCAAAAATAAAAATTAAAAAATAAGAAGAAAGAAAAAGAAAAAAATGTCTTCCAGTGAGATCTTATGGAGGCATTTCCACAATTGAGGTTCTCTCCTTTCAGATAACTAGTTTGTGTGTCAAGATAACACAGACAGCACGGGGGGGCATAAGCAAGTTTGATTGCAAGCGCCCATAGAGTTCAGAAGACGGTGCTGATTTCCCTAGAGCTGGAGTTAAGGAGGTTGGGAACTGAACGTAGGTCCTCTGGAAAAGCAATATAGGCCCATCTACCTGTTTGTTTGTTTGTTTGTTTGTTTGTTTGTTTGTTTGTTTTGAGAAAGGGTCTGTCACCAAACCAGACACTCCCAGATTCAGCTAGGTTAACGGGCCAGCAAGCCTCAAGGATCCTCCTACCTCCACATCCCTAGCAGTGGACTACAGGTACACACCCCTACACCTAGCTTTTTACATGAGGTCTTGAGATCTACTCAGGTCCTTATGCTAATTGGCAAGCTCTTTACCAAGTGAGCAGTCTCCCCAGCCATATCATTTCTTTCACCACCTAGTTCAGTCATGCCACATACATGAATTTCCATGGCCATGTTACAATAAAACTTTATTTATAAAAAATGGACTCTGGGACAAATTTGACCTCTGACCAATTTGCTATCGCTGGAAGGGGCTGCCTGAGATGAGGTTAATGGAGAATCTTTCTGAAAGATAACTGGAAACCAAGCTGGTCAGCATGGGATGGCCTGTTTCAGGTGAGGCAAGATGGCACCCTACTGTTGTACCATAGTGGGGTCGCATGCTGAAAAATGTGTTGTGTAAGAAAGAAGAAGTCGGGTGGATGGTGTTTGTGATGATGGAAAGAAGCTGAGAGGAGAGGGCCCCAGGAACATTGGGTTCGATGGTGAATGTAAGAAGTTAATTTGACGACTAGGTGAGCTAGTAGCTGTCCATACCTAAAGGTGCCATGCATGGAGGCTTGGACCAGGAAGTGGATGCATCTGTGTACTCTTCAGTTCTGAGTATGCTGGGCTTAGGAGACTGGGTATGGACAGCACGCGGTAGCCAGGGTGTGCTGTGCTGGTGTTTACTGCCTAGTACATCAGCAGAGAACCCAAATAGGCCTCACATTCTACAGAGGTGGTGGTGTGGTATGAGCTGTATTCCCTCCAACTAGACTAGAATCTGTTTTTCTCCTGTCAGATGGGACTTTCTAACCTGCCAGGGTTTGTGTGAGGAGTAATGAGACAAAGTTGCCATTGGCTTGAAGGTGGCACATAGTACATGGCAATGATGAACGTCAGCCATCCAGAACAGTCGAATACCTTGGGCAAATGAGGGGTTGCTGAGTCTGTGGTCGGTTTCGATCCCAAACATTCACATTGTCCAACACACATTGTTCAGTATGTGCACCCCCGTTTTTCCAATCGCAGACTGTCCCAGAAGAGCTGATGGGAGTTGGAGTCTCATCTCACTGTTCCAGCTTCCTTACTCCTGTGCATGCCTGAGATGTGCTCGACTTCCTAAGTTCTTAGGGGCACTGAACATACTTCTCTCAGTTCACTCCTCATGACTGTCTTCCACATGCCTCCTGCTATAGAGAGCCCCCCTTCACCCATCCACCTCACCCTAATAATTTCTTCCACTCCTGTGTCAAGTCGGCCTCTGAAGCACTCAGTTTCTTTGCCTGGGAGTCTGGGTGGGCTTGCTGAAGCATAGTGGGATAATAGGTTTGTCTGGTTTGGTGGGTGAGTGACCTGGTGTGGGGGGCACAGTGAGCATTGTTGATCTGACTTCATGAGCAAGCTGATGGCCTCCCTGTCTGTCTCTTTACAGCCTAGCTGCTGAGAAGATGGTGGACCACTTGGCAAACACAGAGATCAACAGCCAGCGGATCGCAGCTGTGGAGAGCTGTTTTGGGGCATCAGGGCAGCCGCTGGCCCTGCCGGGCCGAGTGCTCCTGGGTGAGGGGGTGCTGACCAAGGAGTGCCGCAAGAAGGCCAAGCCACGCATCTTCTTCCTCTTTAACGACATCCTGGTGTACGGCAGTATTGTGCTTAGCAAGCGCAAGTACCGCAGCCAGCATATTATTCCCCTGGAAGAGGTAACTTTGGAGCCACTTCCAGAGACCTTGCAGGCCAAGAACCGCTGGATGATCAAGACAGCCAAGAAGTCCTTTGTGGTGTCGGCGGCCTCCACCACGGAGCGCCAGGAGTGGATCAGCCACATCGAAGAGTGTGTGCGGAGGCAGCTACTGGCCACAGGCCGCCAGCCCACCACGGAGCACGCAGCGCCCTGGATCCCTGACAAGGCCACAGACATCTGCATGCGCTGCACACGGACACGCTTCTCGGCACTCACCCGGCGTCACCACTGCCGCAAATGCGGGTTTGTGGTCTGTGCTGAGTGCTCCAGGGAGCGCTTCCTGCTGCCACGTCTCTCTCCCAAGCCCCTTCGCGTCTGTAGTCTCTGCTACCGAGAGCTAGCCGCCCAGAAGCTAAGTGGGGAGGCCAAGGAAGGGTTCAGGGGCTCTCCAGGGCCGCTGACCCACCTAGGCGGTGCTGTTTGCAGCGCATCCAGTGGAGATGATGATGACTCTGATGAGGACAGGGAGGGCAATGGAGATGGCGACTGGCCCAGCCAGGTAGAGTTCTATGCTTCTGGTGTCTCCTGGTCAGCCTTCCACAGTTGACCCTCACCTGCGGAGTGCTGCCTCAAGCCAGTCCACGGCCCAGGGCCCCCAAAGTGCAGGTTCTGAACTGTCTGATTCTGCTGGTACCCTGCCCATGGTAGTGGGTATGTGACAGGTGGCTGTCCACAAGCCATTACTAGTGCCTTTCTGATAGACAGAAGCCTCCTAGGCCCCCCTCTCATTCTGTTTAGATAATTGCCTTTCTGTTTCACAAGGCCCAGAACACGCAGTCCTTGGTGACCAGGCTACAGCTGCAGCCCTTGGGATCAGACCAAGTGTCCCAACCATTAGAAGACTAGGGTTGGATAGGGCAAAGGGAAGACCCGACCAGAATGAAGTCCACTCCACTCTGAAGCTTGGACCCCATTCCCACCTCCACCCCTTAACAGGCACAGTCCACGGCAAAGCAAGAGGCCTGCGCACCACCACCATGCAGGTACCACCAGCTGGCCACTGGGTCCTGCCACGCTGGACTCCGGATACACTGTGTGTACCCTCCAGGACCATATGAGCTGCAGCCTGAGCTCCCCAGCACAGGGCAGCCCATCAGGGCCTCTGCCCTGTCAACCACCCTCCAAGTGTCTGTTGCCTGTTTATCTTATTGCCATCTCTGTCTGCAGTCAGTAGAAGTGATGTTTTTCTCTTAGCACTCCAGGTTCAGGGACAAAAACCCTATCCAGCCTGACTTACCAATAAACAACAATAAAGTACCAACTCTTTTGGTTGCTAAGAGTACCCTGGCTTCAGAAACTGCTCAATCACAGGTAGAAACTATGTACTTCCCACCCAATGAGACACTCAAGCCACCCCGTGGCTGGCTCCCCAAGAACAGAGCCCCATCCTGTTACTCTGATAGCCCTACCTTCCTGCCTTTTCTTTTGAGACAGGGATTTGCTACATAGAGCTGATACAAACTTGAGATCCTCTGTCCTCAGCCTCCTCAGGGCTCGGATTACAGGCATGTACCACTACACCCGAATTATTGGTGTGGGCTATCTAAATGGGTGAGATAAAGGAAACAACGTGTTTGTCTGCCTGAGCCTGATCCTTCTGGGATGAAAAGACTCTCCTGTGTAGTGCCCTGCTCAGCACCACACAGATGGTGCCTGTGAGTGGGGGAGGAAGCCCTCTAGCCTTGCATGTTGACTATAGAGCTTTGGGGCCCTTCAGAAACCTGTAAAACTGTGCATGGTGTTTCATGCCTGTAATCCCAGGACTCAGGGCCCTGGTTACATAAAAGCCCTATCTCAAGAAACCAAGCTTTCTGTGGGTATTTATGAGACAGTCTTTGCCCAGTACCTGGCAGTCCCTGTCTGTAGGGTGGGCTCACTGTCCACTGCATGTGGGACTTTCCCTAGGAAAGCTCCCCTCTGATTCCTGGTATAGAGAACCCTATTATCAGAGTTCTCCAGATCCCAAAGTCTGCACATGACAGACATGTAGTCGCCCTTGAAAGAATGTGGTAAGGGTCTCAGTATGGAGCACCCAGGAGCTGCCTGGGACCCTCTTGCACTGGCAGTAACAAGCTGGGGAGGGTTAGGGTGTGATTGTAGCCCTTTTCCTCTGTGGCCTCTGTCACACACACAGACTGGTTCAGGCTGTTTCTGTTTGGGCACAGGCCAGCAGATTCCCAGATGAGGAACAGCTTCCCAAAGCTAGAGCTGGTGTCTTCTCAGAAGGCCCAACCAGACAGCCCTATCCCTTCCACTATGGCTGGTTACCAGCAAACTTTACTACCCTGGAACCTTCCTTTCCAGAAAACCCTCAGGGTATAAAGGGCAACAGTTCCTGTGGACAGAAGGGACTGCCTGAGGCTGAGCCTGAGTGTACATACCTTCCTTAGCCACCTGACAAAAAGAGCAAGATGGCAGGAGTGAGTGGTTGGGGCAGGTTTCTAGAAGGCCATGTGGCACTGTGGGCAGTAGAGATGGGACCTGGTTTAGCCCAGGGCTCAGATGGCTCCTTCTCTCTCATATCTATGACAAGGATGTTACTTCCCTAAACAAGACGTTGGAGACCACAGGGACCCAAAGGCCCTGGGTGCTCAACCTTTCGAAGGAGTTCATTATACTAAGCTACTGAGACTTGTGTTGCCTGCCCGATAATGGAGAAACCGCCGTGACTAAGATGGACAGGGTCCTAACTCGGCTCTCAGTTGAGAACTAGAGTATATTCCAGCAGGTGGGCTGAGGTTGGTACCAGGTGCAGAGGGGTACATACTGTGGGTGGAGAGAGGGAGTCATGCCAGTGAAGAAACAGTACTCCAGGCACTGGGAGTGATTAGTGCAAAGGCCTGAAGAGGAAGGGGTCTGTGTGTCCTAGAGAAGTATGTTGGGGTCAAGTCCAGAAGACAGTAGAGCCCCAGGACCACAGACTCTTCTACAGGCAGCTATCTGCTCAACACTCTGAAGACTTTGTTATTTATGACTTGTGGCCAGATGGTTAGAGAGTAGAGAGGCAGGCAGGCGTGGGGACTGTGTGACCAGAGCTAGCCTGGGATTCCTAAGGGGGAATCTATCAAAAGCCCATCTTCTGCTCTCTTTGCCTATGGTGGTGGGCAGGAAGCTTCTCTGGCCTCCCTTCTGCCCCTGACTCTCTTCTACTGAGATGCTCAGGAAACCCCCAGGAGCAGATGATTGCTGGGACCTTTGCCTTGGACCCTTGTGTGAGATCAAGTGGCACCCAGTATCCCCCAACTGCTGAAGTGTAGAGGGGAACAGACTGTGGTAATAAAGGCCTTGAAATAAGATGTGTAAGAAAAAAAAAGTAGTGAGGATGTGTGGAAGAGAAAACCTGCATCCTGGTGTAATAGTGTGGTCACTATGGAAGTCACTGTGCAGGCTCCCCAGCAACTAAAACTGGGAATGGCCCTGTTCAATCTGCGTAGTCAGCATACACTAGGGTACCATGATTATCCTGTCAATATTCACAATGGCCAATATGGAACCAGCCTAGATGTCCATCAGCACATGGATGGATAGATTCATTCAGACACCAAGAAGAAGGAAATTCTGTCATTTGTAGAGAAATAGATAAAATAGTGAGTGCCATGTTAAGCCAGACAAGCCAGACAAGCCAGACTCAAAGATCACATTTTTCTCTCATAGGCAGATTCTAATTTTTAAAAACAATATGAAAGTAGAAGGGCACTATTTAGGAAAAGGAGGTGGACCAGTGAGGGAGCAAGAAAGAGAAATGGGGTGACTATGATCAAAGTACTTGATACATATGTATAAATTTAACAACAAAAATCTAGCATGTGGGCATACAATGGAGCCTGTGAAGGAACTATGTAGGTGGTTGCCCTTATTTGTTTGCTGAGGCAGCATGGTCAGCTAGGCTGGGTTGCAGGCATGCTATTCAGGCTGTTCTCAGACAGGAGCCTGCCTGGGGAGCAACTCAGGCATGGGACATTATCAATTGGGACTTCCAGACAAGGACTGCTGACTTTTGTCCCTGGCTGCCACCCTACCCAAGGGCTCAGGTGCTCTCAGGATGGACTTTAATACCTCAGCGATTTGCAGATGTCATATTTACCCAGTACTGAGCTGAAGGACAACAGGATCTAAAAGCACTCACTATGTCTGATGAGTTGAGACCAGGCTTCACACTCTTGTCCAGGGCTCTTCTCAAAAGGCCTGGCAAGAACACAGGAACCCACTGTCCTGCCAGCTGAGTCTCCCTGGAATGTGTCCTCCCAGCTGTAAGGATACTGTCCCTGCCAGGAGCATGTGATTCTCTGGCAGCACTGAGTCTGGGGGGGGGGGGGGGCTGCCTTGCTCCTCATGGAAATGAAGAGAGACAAGGGAGAATCTGAGGCCAGGACCCTGCATTGACAGCATGGGAACTTGCACCCCAGCATTGCCTGAACCAGCTGTGCAGGGCCCAGCCTGATGGAGCCTTGAAGCAGGAGGTAAGACTGCAGCTGTGACCCAGTGCATCAGGGAAAAATGACAGACTGCTCTTGCAGTTCACTGCTCCTACTGGGGTCCAAGCTTCACACAGGATTCAGATACCAGGAGAGGCCTTGCAAGGGTCTCTTAGTTAGGGTTGCTAGCCTGTGCATTTGGCCATGGGTCGTCCAGGTGCATTTTTTTTTTTTGAGACATGGTTTCTCTGTGTATCCTTGACTGTCCTGGACTCACTCTGTACACCAGGCTAACCTGGAACACAGAGATCCACCTGCCTCTGCCTCCCGAGTGCTGGGATTAAAGGTGTGCACCACCACACCCAGTGCCACATTTTCTTAAAGGAGAGAACCACTTACATTGAGCTAGTGACTCCCAAGTGTTGGCTGCCAAAGTAGGGAGGAAGGCAGGGGATCCCAGGACCCCAAGAACTCTGCTGTCTCTGTGATGACGAGGGTGAATGCTGGTGCCCTCTTACTAAGGTATACACCTTAGTATATCTGTGCTCAATGCAGAGAAAGCAGGTCATACAAAGCCTTCTCGAGGTTCAAAGAGAGCTTCCTGGAAAGGTGGCATTTGTTGGCACCTCAGAATAAAATATCTCAGCAGGCTTTATGTTGTTATCCATGAGAACTGGGATACTGGCTCTTATTTGTTTTGTTAATTTAAAAAACATTTAATAATAAAAAAGTAGCCAGGCATAGTGGTGCACACCTTTAATCCCAGCACTTGGGAGGCAGAGGCAGGCAGATCTCTTGAGTTTGAGGCCAACCTGGTTTATAGCACGAGTCCCAAGACAGACAGACAGGGATACACAGAGAAACCCTGTCTCAAAACAATTTTTCAAAATGTATTACATTTATGTGTGTAGGGGTGGTTGACATGTGCCATGTGGAGGTCAGAGGTCAGCTTGTAGGAGGGAATCAGTTCTCTCTACTATGTAGGCACCAACAGACTTTCAAAGACAATGATTTTCTATATGACACCAAAAGCAAAGGTAGACAGGAGAGCTACACTCAACTGAAAAGACTGAACAGAGTGGACAGACAGACAGTGGAAAGAAAACAAACAGAAGGGGTTTTTGAGGCAGGGTCTCACTTTAGCTTTGGCTGGCCTGAAATTTGCAGTTCAGGCTGACCTTGAATTCACAGAGATCTACCTGCCTTTCCCTCCTGAATCATGGTGTGGTGCTGCCTGTAATCCCTGGGAGGATAAGGCAAGAGTTTCTGAGTTTAAGGCCAGTGTAGGCTATGTACTGAGATCTTACCTCAAATAAACAGACAGACAACAAAAGAAAATTCAAGCTAGTTTTAAAATTGTACAATAGACACTTATATAATGTTTACTATGGTTAACAATAAGGGAAATTAAATCAAAGCTTCATTGACCTGTCATTTCACCTCCAATTAGAATATCTAGTATTTAAAAATTTAAAACCCTGCTGTAAGGCTACGGGTAAAAGAACTCACCTGCACTGTTAGCATGCAAAGTTTACTAGGCCATCCATTCTATAACAATGTGAGAAGGTAAAGGAAATGATACCAGCATACCAGAAGAATGCCCACATTCCATGGGTGGGCTTGACAGCAAGGTCACAACGGCCAAGTTATGCATGGGGTCCCAGAACCCAGAACTGGTGTATTGCCTTTCACCAGAAGGGCAGGTTCTTTCTTCCTGACACCCACTGTGAACTGCCCTCACAAGCTGAGGCAGAAGTGCTCACCATACCAGACAAGTTTTTGGAGAGACTGCATCTGTTCTTGGCCTCTAGTGCTTGGAACTGTTATCTAGGTAGGCATCTGAGGACTTCTGCCACTCACTCTGGCCTTCCGTTGCCACTCACTCTGGCCTTCCGTTGCCTCTCTGCCTTTCCTTTAAACACAGCTGCAAAAAGTCTGCTGGAGGAAGTCAGATCACCCATTGGGACTGGGACCCTGTAAGAGTGACTCAAAGGCTGACCCAGTTCTCAGTCAGATCTGAAGTCTCAGAACAGGTACAAAACCAGGGCAGCCACTTCCCCCCTTGGCCTGCTTGTGACTGAGGCCTCTAGGAAGTGACCTACTCAGACAGGGGCTGTGGGAACACAGCAGGGCTGTTTCTGGGTGTAGAACTTTTCACAGGGTAGATCATCATGTTCTGGCCACCCCCAAGGTAAAGCCTCAGCCCTTGCCACTGTCTGCAGAGGTTCCCACTTGAGAAAGCCCACATCCTCCTTGTATATGCTCTGCCTTGGTCCAAGCAGGCTCACGAGGAACTGTGCTCAAGAGTGGTACCAGAGGGTAAAAGAACGGGGCTGGGGCAGTGAAGAGGGGTCTGCCTCAGCCAGGGCTGCTTCTGGCTGCCTACCACTCCCCTGCTGTGTCCAGGACATTTGGCCCTCTAGTACAGGCACCACCTCAACTCTGAAGCCTTCCTGGATTTTAGACTTGCCTATCTATGTCCTCCTGCTCTGGCTTCCCTACCCTCCTATAAATGCCTGTTTGGTCCCCTAGGAAGCATTGGGCAATTGCTTTGAGGATCCCTTTGAAGGTGGCATCCTCCCTAGTTTCTGGGCATTTTAGGAAAATGTGGTGGTTTGAATGAGAATGGCACCCATAGGCTCATATATTTGAATGTTCAGGCACCAGGGAGTGAAACTTGTTTGGGAAGGATTAAGAGGTGGGGCTTTGTTGAAAGGAGTGTGGCCCTGTTGGAGGAGGTGTGTCACTAGGAATGGGCTTTAAAGTTTCAAAAGCCTATGCAACAGGCCCAGTCTCTCTCTCTCTCTCTCTCTCTCTCTCTCTCTCTCTCTCTCTCTCT